>MATQ01001550.1:0-12657 GCA_001687025.1 Chenopodium suecicum | reverse complement strand
GGAAATTTAGGATTTTCGAAACCTGGAGGTTGTTCAACAAACACCTCCTCATTTAAGAAACCATTAAGAAAAGCACATTTCACATCCATTTGATAGAGTTTGAAACCCATAAAAGAAGCAAAAGCTACTAGGATTCTAATAGCTTTTAATTTAGCTACAGGAGCAAAGTTTTCATCGAAATCAATACCTTCCTGTTGGTTGTATCCCTTCACAACCAATCTGGCCTTGTTCCTTACTATGGTGCCATGTTCATCAAGCTTGTTCCGGAACACCCATTTGAGCCTAATAATTTTCTTACCCTTAGGCTTTGGCTCAAGGTGCTAGACTTTGTTCCTTTTGAACTCATTGAGTTCCTCTTGCATGGCCATTATGCAATCATCATCTCTCAAGGCTTCTTGATGATTTCTTGGCTCTAGGATGGACATAAATGCATGGAATGCACAGAAGTTCCTCATTTGTGATCTTGTTTGAGTTCCTTTTCCTATATCACTGATAATGAGATCAGTTGGATGGGAACCTTGATACTTGAATGGCCTGGGTTGAAATTCCCTTGCTGGAACTCCAATTTAAGGAGCTTCTGGATCTGTTCCTCCTGCTTGTTCCTCATTCACCTGTTCATCTGGTTGAGGAACCTCTCCATTTTCTTGATGATCCTCTTCTGGAGTAGGTTGCTTTTCCTTGGTTTGCTTCTGAGTCTCTTCTTCATCCCTGTCTCTTATTAATCCAATTTCAAAATCATTATCATCTTCTTGTTCCTGCACACTCACAAACTGGTTAACTTCATCAAAGATTACGTGAATGCTTTCCTCAACCCACATTGAGCTTTTATTGTAAACTCTATAAGCTTTGCTATCAGAGGAATATCCTAGAAATATGGCCTCTTCACTTCTCTCATCAAATTTCCCTAGGATTTTCTTGCCATTATTATGTACAAAGCACTTACAACCAAAGGCTCTAAGATGAGATACGTTTGGATTCCTTCCCCTAAATAGTTCATAGGGAGTCTTGTTGATGATACTTCTGATTGTTACCCCTGTTAAGAATGTAACATGCTATATTCACGGCTTCAGCCTAGAAGTTCCTTGGTAATCTACTTGTAATCAGCATCGTTCTAGCCATTTCCTCAAGGGTTCGATTCTTTCTTTCTACAACTCCATTTTGTTGGGAAGTCCTTGGAGCTGAGAAGTTATGATTCATGCCATTTTCCCTTCAAAACTCATCTAATCTTGAGTTCTCAAATTCAGTTCCGTGATCTGATCTGAGATGGACTATGGAATGACCACTGATTTTTTGTATTTTCTTAGCAAAAGAAACAAACTCGTTAAAAGTTTCATCTTTACTAGCAAAAAAAATAACCCAAGTGAATCTAGAATAATCATCAACAATAACCAACACATATTTCTTGCCACTTCTGCTTTGAATTCTCATGGGACCACACAAATCCATATGGATCAATTCCAAAGGCTTTGTAGTGCTTACCATTTTCTTCAATTTAAAAGATGAACGAACATGCTTGCCTTTTACACATGCATCACAAACTTTGTTCTGTAGGAACTTGATTATAGGAAGTCCCACAACCAAGTTCCTTGACCTCAGTTTGTCTAGTAATGAAAAGCTAGCATGTCTAAAACGTTTATGCCATAGCAGGGGATCATCTTCAACAACACTCAGACATGTAAGGTTGTTCCTTGGGATTAAGTTGAGGTCAACTGTATAAGTGTTCCCTCTTCTTGTTCCTTCTAAAATCAACATTGAATTTAAGCAAATGATCGCTTGAGGAACTGCTACAACAAATATCAGAATTTATGAGCTTATACGGAGTTAATTCAACATTCAGAAGAATACTTTCATTCTTAATTCTATCAGCTATCTCAGTTATGTATTTGTATTTAAAATCAAGCTCTCTTCATTTGCTTTGAGGCTTGGCATAGGCTGTTTCCAACCAAGCACCATGTTCTTTGCAAACCTTAAGAGCTTTTTAACATTTATTCAATTTCACACATGTATCTTTAAAGAATTCTTCTTCTTCCAGACATTTATCTATTAAGACATCTTTAGAGAGAGTTTTAAGCTGTTTAGGATCAAGAAATACCTCTTTCTGGAGTTCCTCAAGGGAGGCCTTTTCATCATCTGATTTAGCCAATAGACAAAGATTAGCTGTCTCCTTTTCTGGTTGGTCATCCGCTTCTTCTTCACTGTCTAAGTCTCCCCAGGCTGCTATCATGGCCATCCTCATGTCTAACTTTTGATAGTTTGCTTTGCTGAATTTTTCTCTTCCCTGTTCCTTAGCCTTTGCTTTCCCTTTATCATTTTCCCAAAGGGGACAGTCTCTGATAAAGTGATATGGGGATCCACACTTGTGGCAGCTGTAGTCAGGTTTTAGATTTGAGGTCTTTTTTCCGAAGTTCCTTGAGGTTTGGCCTTTCTTGATCATCTTCTTGAATCTTTGCACAATTAGGGCAGCCTCATCCTCGTCCACTTCTGAGTCTTCCTCCTTATTAGCCTTTATAGATAATCCTTTGTTCCTCATGGGTTCATTGTTAACTCCAAGATGTAGCTCATGAGTCATGAGAGAACCTGCTAGTTGTTCAATATTGAACTTAGTAAAGTCCTTCGTTTCCTGAAGGGCTGTCACCTTAGCTCTCCATCTCTCATCTTGTGGAAGACTTCTAAGAACCTTCCTAACATGCTCATCTATAAGAATTTGTCTACCAAGGGAAACCAACTCATTTATGATGTTAGTAAAACGGGTTAGCATCTCTTGAATGGTTTCCTTAGGCTGCATTTCAAATCTTTCATACTTAGACATAAGTAGATCGATTTTTGAGCGTTTAACCTCATTGGTTCCTTCATGAGTGATCTGCAGCAAATCCCAGATTTCCTTAGCGTTCTTGCACCCTATGACACGATTGTGTTCATGAGGTCCAAGTCCACAGTGGAGCAATTTCACAGCCATAACATTTATTTCCATTTTATCAAAGTCCTCTTTCTCATATTCAGACATAGTCTTAGGGATTACCTCATTCTGAGCATTTTTTTGGTGACTTTGAAATCACCAACCTCAATGACCCTCCTCTCTGCCTTGATAAAGATCTCCATGTGGTTCTTCTAGTAGGTATAGAACTTGCCGTTGAACATAGGAAGCCTCTGAGTTGAGTATCCTTCCTCGAGCTTTTCATGAGTATTCATTTTCTCCAAGACCTTTCTTCTTCAGGGTTTCCTGATTTTCCTAGAAGTTAGGCTTTGATACCAATTGTTGTTCCAAAGAATAATACAAGAAGGGGGGGTTGAATTGTAGTATGAGAGTTTGGCCAAACTTTTTGCGGAATTAAAACTAAGTAAGCTAAAGGAACAGAAAGATTAACTAAAGGAACTAGAAGATGCAAGAGAGATTTTTACGTGGAAAACTCCTTGGCCCTAACAAGGAGAAAAACCACGACCACTTGGGATTTTGGGAAAAGAATCTTCACTATAATAGGGAAAATGGACATATTACAAACTAAAGACTCAAACTTCAAGTTCCTCAACGAACTTGAAAACCCCGAGGAACAAGTCACCCAACTTGTTACTCTTCTCTTCTCTTTCTCTCTTCTTACTTCTCTATTCTCACTTCTCTTTCTCTTCTCTTTCTCTTCTCTTTCCCTTCTCTTTCTTATACACAAAAGTTCACTCAAACTTCCCCATTCCCCAAATTACAACTCGAAAGAAGAAATAAAAACTCTAGTATAAGAACATTAAGAACACTCTATTTAACTTGTGTGGAATTGGTCTCTTAACTCGAATTAAAGCTTGAAAACTTATGTGAGCAAGGGTGGGTTTTTCCATCTGAAATCAACAGCTATTTATAGACCAAAATTCGTTTAGGAAAAACTTCTTTGTGCAGAAAATCCACTACGCCGCTACTCCAACCCACTAAGAAGATCATGTTCCTAAAATTAAGGAAACATGAGCTCCTCAATGTGCAAGACCATGACTTGAAGAAAATCATGGAGGAGTAGGCCGCAAGTTATTAGAAAACGTGGGGGATTTTATTTTTAGAAGATATTTTAGAAAATCAGAAATAAAATAAAATCCCTTTTAATTTGGAAAAAGATAAACGTTTAGAAAGCAACAGTTTTCCTAAAAACTAGCATGCACAATTTTATCTTTTGGACCAATTCCACACATAATTTTCGACTCCAACTTAATATCTCATACTTACATAAATCCTAAAATATAAAAATATATTTAGTCTTCATGTTTTCTGATGAAGCTTCTACTCCGAGGCTTTTGTTCCTTGGGAGGAACTTCTCTTCTCTGATGAGGCTTCTTCTCTGAAGCTTTTGTTCCCTAAGGGGAACCCTCTCTTCTCAAGTCTTCATTTTTGAAGCACCATTTCCTGCAAAGGAACTCTTCTTTATGGATAGCTCTGCTTCTGGCCTTCTTGTTCCTCATGGTATCTTTACAAGACACTTAATTCTCCCGGTCTTTGCAACTGAGCACACACTTAAACAATCAAGCACTTATTAGTTTGTAATTAAGTAAGTAAGGTTGTGTCATCATTGAAATCAATAAGTCCAACAGAGTGGCTTGGGTAGTTTACTAATCAGGTTTAATTTATCTCTCTCATCCTTAATTACAAACCCTTTCACTCCATAATCACTAGTATGAAATTTTAACTTGGGATCCAGGTTACACCTCAAAATAAAACTTAAAGGAGGTAGTAGACAAACTTTCGGTCGGGACATGAGGCCAAAAGTAGGTGTCTACAACCCTAGCTATGATAAGATGGGAAAAATTAAACCTAAGGTGAAAATAATATAGTACACTTGCATGGAGTACTCGGAAGCTAAGGCAGAAAGAACCTACTGTTGTTTGATAAAGAACATAACGTGTTAAACAAATAACTTACTTATGTTTGACAAATAACATACCTATATATGTTTCATGATACGTTTGACAATGAACATATATTATGTACATTATAACAGATGTTCTTTTAACATATGTTTTTTGAAATTTAAAATTTAATTTGAAAACTGAATCTTGAATTAGTTTTAGTTAAAAATAATTTTGGAGAGAGAAAACTGAAATTAGGGCCTGTTATCTTCAGCTTATTTTCAATGCAGTTTAGTTCAGCTCTAATAAGTTCAGTTGAGTTCTTATCTTAATTTCCTTCTCTCATAAAATATTCAGTTCAGCTCCAATAAGTTCAGTTTAGATCAGTTCAGCTCAGTTCAGTCAATCAAAACAGGCCCTTATCATGGAAAGTTAAATTTTTGGAGGAAGATAAAACTATTTTAGGTGAAATGATATCTTAGATTTTTCCATGAATGTATAATTTTTCATGAAACTTTAATAAAGTTTTTATTATGTTCTTTTTGTAATGTCTTTATATTCTTTAGTAAAGCATGTTCCTTCTTTTTTTTTTTTTTTTTACATGTTTTTTTTTAAACACAAACATGTTCTTTTTCAAACATTTGAATGTTTTTCTGCCTTTTTTTTTGTTTAACGGATGCACCATCTTGGGTGTACAAATCATGCATTACTAATAAGGGCCATTTTTCAAGTACAACGAATTGGTTGTATTGTGTGTATGATACATCTTTATCTTTTCACATCACTCCCTCATAATATTCTTCGGTTCTTTGCTAAAATAATTCTTTATAACTTGGACACTTGGTGTAGGAAATTTATGATACTCGTTAGTTTTGTTAAAATATATTAGTATTAATATATCTTTGACTTAGTATATATGTATATATTCGGTTTTCCTAACTTGTAGCTTAACATATATTTTGGTGTATAGCTATCCCTTGATTTGTGGCTTAAGATAAGCATGTAATGTGTATATATTCAGAGCAAGTCTAATGGAAAACTCACGGATTACATTTCCTTCATGGTATCAGTTGCTTAGGGTTATTCCGCTGCACCCTAACAATATTTTCCGCCCTCTTCTTCCTCAATCTCATCTCTTCTCTTCTCTGTTTTTCTACCTATGGGGGATTTAAAGACCTCGTCTCACCCCGGACTTACGGTGAGCAACATCAAGACCTCAATTCCGGTGGTTCTTGAACTTGATAACTCACAATACTCTACTTAGGCGGAACTCTTTAAAATTCAGGCTCGTTCTCACCGGGTTCTAGACCATATTATCCCTCCCAAGTCTAAGGATAAGGGGAAGGAGAAAGCACCTCTCACCGATGAGGAGCAAGAATGGTGGTTGACTTTGGATGCAGCCGTGATCTCGTGGATTTATTCCACTATTTCTAATGATCTCTTGCAGACAATTATGGACCCGATTCTACGACAATGTAGGCTTGGAATAGGTTGCGTGATATATTCCAAGACAATCAAAACTCTCGTGCTGTAACTCAAGAACAAGAATTTTCCTCTACAAAAATGGAGGATTTTCCCAATGCATCGGCTTACTGTCAAAGACTCAAGGGTCTTTCCGATCAATTGCGGAATGTTAGAGCTCCGGTGGACAATAATCAACTCGTTCTACAGTTGGTTTCGGGCCTCACCAAACCGTATAATGGAGTTGCTACCCTTATACGACAAAGCTCTCCTTTCCCTCAATTTTACCAAGCCCGTTCGATGCTTACCTTAGAGGAGGCGGGCTTGGAAAAACGAGCAGCAACGACTTCGGGTTCTGCTTCTGCTTTGTTGGCGACCTCTCGTGATGGTGATTCTAGTTCGGATGGCTCGGGAAATGCTCGCGGGAAGAGTAAACATCAGAAGAAAAATTTTGGCCGAAAAGGGCAGAACGGTGGTGGTCGTGGTTCTGCCGCAGGTGGTAGTCCGGGTTCAGGCGCCAGCGGGTCAGGTTTTGGTGCTGGCCGTGGTGGCGTCGGGCAGCAGTAGCAATGGGGTATGGCTCCCAATTGGTAACAGCAAGCTTACCCACCTTGGGGTTGGCTGTGGGCTGTTCCACCTTGCCCATATCCAACCCAAGGTTGGGCTAGGCCTCAAGGCCCACCAAAACAGCAGCAAGGACTTCTTGGTCCACGACCCCAACCTCAAGCTGATGCTGCTTCACAGTCTCCTTCTTATGTTCCAACAGATTTGAAGTCGGCTTTCCACACCATGTCTCTACAGCATCCCGATCCCTCGTGGTACATGGATACCGGTGCTACTTCTCACATGACATCCACCAACGGTAATATCTCGTGTTATTTTAATTTGAGCAATCATCATAATGGTATTATTGTTGGTAGTGGTCATACTATTCCAATTCATGGTTGTGGAAACACTATTTTGCCGTCCCCTAATCCTCCCTTGTCTCTCTCTAATGTCCTACATGCCCCTAAACTAATTAAAAATCTAATTTCGGTTCGTAAGTTTACCACTGATAATTGTGTGTATGTGGAGTTTGACCCTTATGGTTTTTCTGTGAAGGATTATCGGACGGGGATGCCCATAATGACATGTGATAGCCAGACCTTTATCCACTCACTACCACTTTCTCTCTTTCTTCTCCTTCAAAATTTACGGCCTTAGCTTCTTCTTTTTGGCATGATCGATTGGGACATCCGGGATCTTCTATTTTAAAGACTCTTAGTAACAATAAAAGCATTGAATGTACTCACTCCTATAGTTCTAGTGTTTGTCATTCATGTGTACTTGGAAAACATGTTAAATTGCCATTTATTTCTTCTACTTCTACTACTACTATGCCATTTGATATTGTTCATAGTGATCTTTGGACATCACCCGTTTTGAGTTCATCGGGCCATCGTTATTATATGCTTATTTTGGATGATTATTCGAAATTTTTGTGGACATTTCCTTTAGCTAAGAAATCGGATGTTTTTGATAAAGTGTTAGCATTTCAAGCATTATTTCGAACCCAATTTGAACGACCTATTAAAACATTTCAATGTGATAATGGGAGGGAGTATGATAACGGACCTTTTTGGGCTATGTGTGAGTCTAATGGTAAGTCATTTCATCTTTCATGTCCTCATACTTCGTCACAAAATGGGAAGGCCGAGAGGAAAATAAGGTCATTGAACAATATTATTCGCACCCTTCATGCGCATGCCTCATTACCACCTTCATTTTGGCATCATGCATTACAAATGGCCACTTATCTTCATAACATAATTCCAAGTAAGTTACTAGAGTCTAGGTCTCCTCTAGAGGTTCTATATCAAAGAAAGCTGTCTTATTCTCATTTACGTGTCTTTGGTTGCTTGTGTTACCCCTTATTTCCGTCCACTACTATTAATAAACTTCAAGCTCGATCTACACCTTGTGTTTTCTTGGGGTTCCCACCTAATCACAGGGGTTACAATTGTTATGATTTATCTTCTAATAGGATTTTCATAAGTCGACATGTTGTGTTTGATGAATCGGTTTTTCAATTTTCAAAGTTGCATACACCCA
Organism: Chenopodium suecicum; assembly: GCA_001687025.1. NCBI lineage: Eukaryota > Viridiplantae > Streptophyta > Magnoliopsida > Caryophyllales > Amaranthaceae > Chenopodium > Chenopodium suecicum. The sequence goes on along the minus strand of MATQ01001550.1, from coordinate 4,287 downwards.
CTTCTCACACTTATGATTTCTTAGATGAGGACTTCCATCCTTCTTTAATTCCCCATATGCAACTTCCCATTTTTCCAACGTCTGGGCAACCTACTCACATAGCCCACACGTCCTCTGGGCCTGCTGACAACACCAGCCCACCTCATTCTCCTACCCCACACTCTGGGCCGCGCCCTTCTACTCCTCCTAGCCCAATCCGCGTCCCAGATTCTTCCCCTAACTCTCCTCTTAGCATGGATGATGTTGTTGGGCAGAATAGGTTGCACGTGGACCGTGGGCCTGTTCAATCAGCCACGACCCACTTGCCGCCTACCCAACTAGTAACCCAACGTGCTTCCTTTCCTCCCCCTATCCCACAGATTTCGGTTCCACATCCCACTCCACCTCCTTCTATTGTCACAAGAAGCAAAAATGGTATTGTTAAGCCAAACCCGAAATATAAAAATTTCAATACTATGGTTTCTAATGTTACGAAATCTCCTCTCCTTCGTAACCCCATTTCTGCTTTACGTGACTCAAATTGGAAAATAGCTATGGATGATGAATTTAATGCTCTTATTAATAATAAGACGTGGGAGTTGGTGCCCCGTCCGCCTGATGTGAATGTTATTCGTTCTATGTGGATTTTTACTCATAAAAATCTGACGGTTCTTTTGAGAGGCATAAAGCCCGTCTTGTAGGTGATGGAAAAACACAACAGGTTGGCATTGATTGTGGGGAGACTTTTAGCCCGGTGGTCAAACCGGCTACCATCCGTACTGTGCTTAGCTTGGCATTGTCCAAAGCTTGGAAAATTCATCAGCTTGATGTTAAGAATGCTTTTTTACATGGTGAGCTTAATGAGACTGTCTATATGCATCAACCTCTTGGTTTCCGTGATAAGACTCATCCTGATTATGTATGTTTGTTGCGAAAATCATTATATGGTCTTAAACAGGCATCTAGGGCTTGGTATAAGCGGTTTGCTGATTTTGTTACTTCTATTGGTTTTACTAATAGCAAGAGTGACAATTCTCTCTTTATTTATCGTGATGGCTCGAATGTGGCTTATTTGTTGCTATATGTTGATGACATTATTTTTACAAATTCCTCTAATGCTCTAAGGCATTCTATTATTTCTCTTCTTAGCAAGGAATTTTCTATGAAGGACTTGGGTCTTCTAAATTATTTTCTTGGCATTGCTGTGACAAGGCATAAGGGTGGACTATTTTTGTCACAACGTAAGTAGGCTGAGGAGATTATTGACAGGGCAGGGATGAGTTCGTGCAAATCTTCGGCCACTCCTGTTGAGGCAAAGCCGAAAGTCAGTGCTTCGGGCTCCCCTTTTGCAGATCCCACCTTGTATCGTAGCCTTGCTGGGGCGCTACAGTATCTTACTTTTACAAGGCCGAATATTTCTTATGCTGTGCAACAGGTTTGCTTACATATGCATGATCCGAAAGAAACTCATATGGATGATCTGAAACGCGTTGTTTCGGGGGTTTTTGTCCCTTGGGAGAGTTACAACACTGAGACTGGATTCAGCAAAGGGCGTCTGTACCTGCAAAGCAAACGGACCGCTGTATGGTCGGTGGTCCGCCTCCTAAGATTAAGTTAGTAAGTATTCGGAGTAAAACGTGCGGAAATAAAGTTATCTGCTCGGATTCCAAGCTCAGGCAAGGTGCTGTCTGTTTCTTGAAAACGACAGCTCTGTAATAAATGTGAAAGTGACGTGTTGTCTCGTATTGCGTGTATTCCTGTCATAAATGTAGGAACTGTCCCTATTTATAGGGTCTTTTTGAAAAGTGTGCCCTCCCTAGAATCTGGTGACTTAGGGATTAGGTCACGCCGTAAAACGACGCCTCAAGGTTTGGGCCCTTGAAGGCCTCCATTCCATAAGCAATGCCTGAGTGACGCGTGTCACTGAGCCCAAAAGGCTTTTGGGCATCTCTTAGCGTGACACGTGTCGCCCTCTTAATGGTCCATGCTGGATCATCAATCATCTCAGAACGGGGGAATGTCTGCCTACCACGTGTCACCATCTCAAAGGTCCAGATGACACCCCTTCTAATAACACGTGGCCGCTTCCGATTGGGCCACCTGGCCGGGTATAAAAATACCCAAATCATTTTCCCCTCATAGGGGTCACGTGCATTGCACATGACACCTGTGACAGGTGTCATCATCCAACTGGTTGGATTTTCAAATTACATTTTGGGGGGAAAAATTAGGGTTTACCCTTTCTCTAAATAGGAGGGTTTGACTCCCCTTTTGTTTTCACACCTTTGCGAATCTTGGAGAATCTCTGGACTTTTGACTTTAAAAGACTCTCAAAGACCTAAACTTATCAAGCATCCGACGCTCAGCTTTCTGTCCGTCTGTTTCAGCAAACCAGGCGTCTCATAATACCTTCTTCTAAGGTAACCGCCTGCTCTCTTCTTTTACTTATTCTTTCTTGCATTTTTCTTTATCAAATGGTTTCCCAAACGCACACGGCACGGCCTAGGTTAGCGATCAGCCTGTCACCGGGGACGGCTGAATCTAGAACTAGGAGTGCCGAATGCTCGTTCGAGAACTTTCCTTTAAATACATCTCCAAATCCGACAGTATCTGTGCATCTACAAGACACGATGGCCAAAACAAAGCAGACAACGAGGAGATATAGGGCAGATGGTTCCTTTTACCATTCGGACAGTGAGACTGTCAACTCTGATGGCTCCATTAGGGTGCCTGCTAGTGAAATTTCTGAGCACCCCCCAAACCCTTCCTCTAACCTTCCCCAAACTCCAACTTATTACTCTTCCCCTTCTTCAAGAGGCACCCCCAGTGATACTATACTGCGGGAAGCCGACAGTCAATACCAGGCCGAGCCTTCAGAACAGGCGCCGGAGGAGAGTCTAGGGGAGGACCCTGCTAGCCCCAGCCGGCAGTCCCCTAGCTTTGGGGAGAGCTCTGATGACGATTCGGCCTCGTCATCTTCTGAAAATGCCTCCGTTACTTCAGAGGAGGCCAGAGCAAAGATAAGCACTGCAAGGGAATCCTTGTCAGTGGAAAAGGGGGAAGGCTGGGCGGAGCCGAGTGCTTCTAGGCGCTTGGAACGCGCCCCCTACTATCATCATGTCCCGCCAAGTAAGCGGAATTCTATGACATCCGGTCTTGCCAATTTCAAGCGCAAGACCGTAATGGGTCATGGCTTTTCCTTGTCTGTTCCCAACAAGGATGATACGATAACCTGGCCGACCTTGGCCAGTTATAAGGACCAAGCATTCGGCTGCTACGAGGCGGTCCTCCAAGCTGGTCTACGCTTCCCTCTCCATCCGGCCGTGGAGAGAATACTTGACGGATACCAACTAGGTATCTGGCAACTTGTCCCGAATTCATGGATTAATATCATCGGGTACGTTGCCGCATGTGAAATGCTGGAGGTGGATCCCAGCTTTGAGGCATTCGCCCACATGCATTATCTCAGCCGAGCACCTGCTAAGGGCGGCGAAGGCTGGTACACCTTGTCCACCTGCAAGGGGTACATGATGGCAGTCGGCAAGGAAAACAAGTGGAAGGACTGGAGAACAAAGTTCTACATAGTCCGTTCCTCTGATAGCCGACTGAACCAAAAATACAATAGGTGGAACAAGGATCCGCCCCTCCTGGCTGGCAAGAGTGCCTTGCCCCCTCTCCTTAGGTGGGCCCAGGAGGAAATTTTTGACCGGGGTTTGTTCAAAGTGTCCGTTCGGACAAATGAGCAGGGGGAGAAAATAGTCGTCCCCCAGAGCTACATTCCCCTTTACAAGTGGCTAGAAGATGGGGTGTTCTTTGCCGCTTGTGGGCTAAGCTCTGAGAATCCGAGAGGTAGTCGGCCGTCTGATTTTATGCAACCTTTAAATTGCTTTTCAATGTTTGTTTATAAAGTCTAATTCCTTCTTTTGGTGCAGACAAAGCTATGGAATCCGCCTGTCTTGCCCCAAGAGCAAAGAACAGGCGCATCCGACCCATAGGTCTCTTTTTTAATCTGCTAAGTATTTTAGCTTTTTTTTTTTCGTAAGTAATTGTCCACATGTCCTGCGTTTGGGCAGAAACAGGCGTATCTGGCCAAAGGCCTCATAAGTTAACTTAACTTGTAGATTAGCAAAATTTTCCGCCTGTCTTGCCCCAGTGCAAAAACAGGCACCTTCGGCTTAATGCCTCAATAGCCTCTACTTATGAAACAATGACCCTTTTCCGACTGTGCTGGAACAGTTAGAAAACTCTGGCCTTTTAGATTTCACTTTCGATTAAATCAAACGACTGCGAATGCTGCCTTAGCATTCG
>MATQ01001549.1:71723-91901 GCA_001687025.1 Chenopodium suecicum | reverse complement strand
TTTCCTATAAATACCCAAGTTGGGGTATTGGGAAAATTACTTGAGTTGGAATTGAAAAAGGCATCACCATTTTGAAAACCTTTGAACTCACTTATCACTTGGGTTTTGGTCTGGCCTTGCTAACTCCAAGGCATTGGGCCGTTTTCAGTGGTCGAGTTGTGGGTGGACTATCGTTGGAGGCCGTCGTATTTTCGAGGCTAGCTTTCGAAGTAAGAGCCCCTTCCGTTTGGGCGAAGAACGCTCTAAAGGTAATTATCTTTTCTTAATCTTGTGATTAATTTATTTATGTTTATGGTTTTATTTATTGCGAGTGTGGTCCTGGTTTTGGGTTTGTTTCCGCGGTGAGTCGGATTAACCAAACCCCAACAGAAAACACAAGACATAGAAGATCAAGACCCATATTATTGTTTAATAAATCCAGAAAATATGTTGATAGTTAGTTGAGAGTTAAAATCATTCCAAACACAAGTAAATTAAAAAAATAATCATTAATACAAAATAACTTACCATTAAAACGATGAACGCTAAACAAAAGCGAAATCAAACAGCAGATCTACAATCAATGCGGATTCTTGTGGTGGAGTTGCAATTGTTAGTGTTCGCGGCAAGGTTGAATACCTCTATATAACCTTGTCGTATAATACCTAAATAAACCCAAAATCAGTGAATTTTCTCAAAAATGTAAACAATCAACAAAATCGGAGATTCTTAGGCAAATAGAGTTATGGCGAATTTGAAAGAGGAGTATGCGGGTCATGATTTTCATTCGACTTGGTCGGATATAAATCGAGCCCATAAATTGCTTAGATCGGGTGAGAAGAGAGATTAGGAGGAGGTGGAAGGAATGGTGTCCTTCGAACAAGTGTACTATTCCGTTAGCGGGTTTAGAATTATTAGAAAGCTAATATATATTCAGTAAGGTCAAGTGATCGGAATGCCTGGGTGGAGGCCGCTTCCGATTAGTAATATTAATGTGTAATTAATATTACAGCTTAATCTTGACCGAACCCTTCGGGTCACACCCTAGCAAATATACGAACCGACTCGACGAATTAATTCGGAAGAAATCAATTCGTCGCCTGAGTATTAAATATTTAGACGTCGGAAATTCGAGCTTAGAGCGTCGAAACCGAGTGTCTAAAGTCGAGTCAAAATAGTAAAAGACGAGACATTAAAATAATAATAAATCAACAAGACCAAAATACCCCTAGCATCGGAATGCCCTGAGCAAAACGAGTGCTAGGGGAATTTGATATAGCATGGTGGCTAGCATGNATTGGTGTCCTTCGAACAAGTGTACTATTCCGTTAGTGGGTTCAGAATTATTAGAAAGCTAATATATTCAGTAAGGTCAAGTGATCGGAATGCCTGGGTGGAGGCCGCTTCCGATCAGTAATATTAATGCATAATTAATATTACAGCTTAATCTTGTCTGAACCCTTCGGGTCACACCCAAGCAACAAACGAACCGAAGAGACTAATTAATTATGAATTAATTAATAAGTCAACCGAGTATTTAATATTTAGACGTCGGGAATTCGATCTTAGAGCGACGAAACCGATCGTCGAAAGTCGAGTCGGAAAATAATAAAAGACGAGACATGAAACTAATAAATAAACAAAGACCAAAATACCCCTAGCATCGGAATGCCCCGAACAAACCGAGTGTTAGGGGCATGGTGGCTAGCATCGCAATAATACTAGGCATAGCCTAGTGCGTGCTAGCGCTGCTAAGAAGCTACCTTGTGCGCATTGGCTAGAAGCCATGCCGCAACAAGCCAAACCAGCTATCACGAAATGCGCGCCAGCCACAACAGCTAGCAGCAGCATGGCTGGGCCATTGCGCGCATGCTAGTGCTGCTGGGCCTGCTAGGCAGCCGCGGCAAGGCAACCCACCTTGGGTGCCTTGGTTCCCATGTGTGGGTGCAACGTGGAGCTAATTGAGAGGAGCATGAAGGGGTGTGTTGGCCGGTTTTTGGAAAGGGAGTGGGGAGCAAGTTTGGTCCCCCCCTCCTCCAAATGGTCCTCACCTAACCTCTCACATGAGTTTTCCACTCATTTATTTATTACTTGTTTGATTATTAATTTTATTTTAGCTTTAAAATAAAATGGAAAAATTAAATTCTCCCACGTTGATGGGTGGGCTTTTCACTCTCTTATTTTCCCTATAAATACCCAAGTTGGGGTATTGGGAAAATCACTTGAGTGAGAGTTGAAAAAGGCATCACCATTGTGAAAACCTTTGAACTCATTAAATACTCGGGCTTTTGGTCGAGCCTTGCTAACTCCAAGGAATTGGACCATTTTTGGTGGTAGGGTTGTGGGTGGACTATCGTTGGAGGCCGTTGTATTTTCGAGGCTTGCTTTCGAAATAAGAGCCCGTTTCGTTTGGGCGAAGCACGCTCCAAAGGTAATTATCTTTCTTGTGATTAATTTATTTATGTTTATGGTTTTTTTATTGCGAGCGCGGTCTTGGTTTTTGGTTTGTTTGGGCGGTGAGTTGGACTCACCAAACCCCAATAGCGGTATCGGAGCCTCACTCGTTTAATTTTAAAATCATAATATTTTTCAAAGTATTTTTATGGCTTAATTTTTCTGGTTTTGAAGTGCTAATTAGATTAGTAGCTCGTTTTATTTATTTTAACCTCGTATTAAAGCTATCATCATCCCCTAACCCAGATTTCGACCCAAAAATAGTGAATTTTCGGTGGAAAATGTGTTCTGGAGATGGTCTAATCCTTCCATGGAACGATTTTTAGCCAAAAAACGACCTGAAATGCACTGTTTCAAGGGTTTTATTGTTTTTACGAAAAATTTTAAGTGTTTCTAACCTTGAAAATTAATTTCATATTTATGGTGGTTATGTAATTGGTTCAATATATATTTTATATGCAATTTTAAACCTCTTTAGGCATGATTACTTGGTAGTAATTTGTGCTTGAATGCTTGGTTGTATATTTTCACATAATTGAAAACTAATTGCATTAAGTGTGAAATTGTTGTTCTTTGAGGCTTCCAAGTATTAAAGATTCAATCTTTAATTATGTTAAGTGATTGAAACTTTATATTACTAAATTCCATGAATTTTTGTTAAACTTTGTTGATTTAATCATTTTTTAGTTGATTGGAATCATAAAGTTTGAAACTTTGTGATAGAAAAATTGTTTATCTTCATATTGGAAGATATAATTTTTCAAGGATTCACAAGTATTAAAGTTGGAATCTTTATTGAATTTATGTTCATTTTTCCAACTCCCTCTTATTTTGTCAAAAACTCAAGGTTAATTTAAATTAATTAAATTAATAGTGAGTAATTGCCCTATTATTTTTGTTGCACCAAGTTAAACCAATTTAATTAAAGAATGGTTCTTGGGAATTATTTTGGTTACATGCACTTTAAAAATTTTATTTAAGTTAGACTTGTTTAAATTTTTTATTTTTGCTCAAATGAATTAGTTCTAAAATTAATTTAGAATTAATAATTATGTCACGCAAAATTGGGATCAAAATCCCGAGGCTATGGCACGCAAAACGAGGCAACACATCACTTGGCTAGCCGGGCTGCATATCAGCCCGCATGTGGCTGCCAAGGATGCAGCCCCGAGCTTGCGCGCGAGCCGATGCGTGGCTGCTGCTTGCTGCCAGCAGCATGGCGCGCCAGCAAGCACCAAGCAGCAGCAAGGGGCAACAGCAGCATGGTGCTGTGCGCGCTATGCATGCTGCCTTGCTTGGCTGGCCGCAGCTGGTGCAAGCAAGAGCACATTGGTGCATGGCTTGGGACTTGGTGCATGCGTCGTGTAATTAGGGATATGCGTAGACGTTGCTTGCCAAGCAATGTAGTGCAATGAGTTCGTACAACATGGCCATCAAGGGCCACGTTATTGATGTGTGAAAGTTCGCTGATGTGGGCGGTGTAACGCTTAGTGACATCAGGCCCACTCCCACGTTCATTGAGCATCAAACGGTTGTGCGAAATGTGAGCACTCCATGTCTTAGTGCTAGGCACTTAGACATTTTGGACTACGTAATTTTTTGCTTAAATTGTCGTTTTAATTATTTTATTAATCTAATTTGTTTTAATTATTTTAATAAATTTTGGAGGCTAGGCCTCAGTTTTGAGTGGCATTGGCAAAATTTATTTTGAGAAATTTTTGGTTTTTCCGGCTTAATTAATTGGATTAATTAAGTTGGATGTGGAATTTAGTGGGAGCTTCAAATGTTTATTGCGCTTATTTACATAACCGGTTTAAACAACTTTGACTAGTTTTAATTAGGCGTGTTAATTGGATTAACCACCTAGATTAGTTACTAGTTCACGCGTGTTTATGCATTGTTACTTGTTTATCGTTGTAAAATGCATGGGCCATTCACAAATAGTGAATGGATGAATGGAATGTATATTCTCTCACAGGTTTTATGAAATGGCAACTAGTGGGGCCCGATTAGGATAGAAAATACGGACTGTGATCCGTGATGTATTTTTGTAAATCTAAATACGGTCTGCGAACCGTTGAGTATTTTTGTACCTTAATATTTAGATTAGTCCTAATCGTAGATACTAGCAATTGTAATATTTTGGTCAAGTCTTGAAGACGGGGTTCTTAGAAGACAAAGCCATGAAGTTGCAAATGAAGACCTTTTGAAGACTTGAAGATCTCAAGGGGTCATGCTAGTTGCCAAATGCATCTCTATTTATGTTTTCGATATATATTTATGTTTATATATATATGAATTATATGTTAGATGCATGTTTAGGATTTCGAATGTTGAGATGATTAATTAAGTTCACTTAAATCAACCAACATAGAAACCCTAGGTCCCTAAAATATTGAGTAAAACTTGCCATTCCAAAACACACTTACCAACCGAACGAGGGTAGTGGTGGGCTACGCCAAAGCGAGGCATCACTACTTCTCCAAGGAACGTAAGGCATACCGGGTATGCAAGGTGGTTTTGGTTATACTCAACGATATGAGTGATGGAGTCCTAACATGTCGTGGCAAAGTGAATAAATTGTTTAGAGAGCATTGGATGCGACGATTTATTCAACCAAGAGTGGCTTGGAGCCATTAGCAAAGCGTTGCTTACCTTAGGAGATTGAGTGTTAAGACAAGCCACAGCATGCTTAACCACTCTTTGTTTCTTCGGATCTTGGAATCGACTTATTCTCACCAAATTGGGGACAACTTTAAATGTGTGAATAAGACGTTTTAAATAAGTTTGATTAAAATGCATGAATTTAATCTTATTTAAATTTCATGAATGGTTTTTCATTTCAAAATTCTTTTAGTTGTAGAATCATGTCTTCAAATAACTCAAACAACCAATTCTCGTTACGCTCAATTCTCGAAAAGGAGAAGTTGAGTGGGCCAAATTTTCTTGATTGGCGGAGGAACTTGCGAATTGTTCTCATTCAAGAGCAAAAGGAATATGTCCTTGATGAGGAAATGCCCAAGGCTCCCAATGAGGAGGTGACTCAGGCTGCCCTAAATCGATGGCAAAGTGCCAATCGAGATGTCAAATGCATCATGTTGGCCACAATGTCTCCAAAACTTCAAAAGACTTTCTTTGAGAAGGAGACGACTTTTGAGATCATTTCTGAACTGTAGAATATGTTTCAAGAGCAGGCCTGAACTGAAAGGTTTGAAACCCACAGGCAGATCCTTGAGAGCAAGCTCAAGAAAGGAGAGCCAGTTAGCCCACATGTACTCAAAATGATAGGATTGTTTGAGAACATGGGAAGGCTTGATGCAGGGTATTCAACCGAGATGGCAATTGACATCATTCTCTACTCGCTGCACAAAGGCTATGATCAGTTCAAGATGAACTATAATATGCACAACATGGAGAAAACCCTCACGGAGCTTTATCTTATGTTGAAGCAAGCAGAGCAAACGCTCAAGGATGAGGGGAAGCATGATATGCTCATGATTAAAAAGGGCAGGCCGTTTAAATTCTCAGGCAAAAAGAAGAAAGGCTTTAAGGGGAAGGGTAAGAGGAAAACCTTTCCGCCTAAGCCTAAAGCTACCAAGGATAACAAAGAGAATAAGGTAGCATATTCTAAATTTGATTCCGAATGCTTCTACTATAAGAAGAAGGGACATTGGAAGAGAGATTGCCTCAAGTTCAAGGAAGATAAGAAGAACGAAACCGTTGCTTTTGAATCAGGTATATTCGTTATAGACTTTAACCTCACTAGCTTAGCATCATGGGTATTAGATACCAGATGTGGCTCTCACCTTTGTTCCAATTCTCAGGGACTAAGGAACTCTAGAAGGTTAGAGAAGGGAGAGGTTGAACTACGGGTCGGCAATAGAGCCAAAATTAGTGTCGTATCCGTAGGAACTCTCAGTTTGTCTTTGCCCACCGGGCTTGTTTTTGAACTAGATAACGTTTATTATGTTCCTAACATTACCAAAAACATCATTTCAATTTCGGCGTTGGACGCCAAGGGTTTTGAATTTCTAGTTAAAGACAATGAATGTTCGTTTTATCTCGATAATGTTTTATATGGTATTGCACATTCTGAAAATGGTCTTTATCTGCTTGATCTAGACAAACAAGTTTATAATGTGAATAATACTACCAAAAGAGCTAAGATCATGGAGTCAAACCAAACTTACTTGTGGCATTGTCGTCTTGGTCACATTAACATCAAACGCATCAAGAGACTTCTATAAGAAGGTGTTCTTGACTCTTTTGATTTAGAATTGTTTGAGAATTGCGAGGGATGTTTATTAGGCAAGATGATTAAGCAGCCATTCTCCAAGCTAGGAGAGAGGGCAGGAGACTTGTTAGGTCTAATACACACTGATATATGTGGACCAATGAGCTCAACCACAAGAAATGGAAACCGACATTTTATCACCTTCACAGATGACTATAGTAGATATGGTTATGTCTACCTAATGTCACATAAATATGAATCGTTTGAAAAGTTCAAAGAATTTCAGAGTGAAGTTGAAAATCAGCTTGGCAAGAAAATCAAAGCCCTTCGATCGGATCGAGGTGGTGAATACTTGAGCCAAGAATTCGATGACCATCTGAAAGAAAAGGGTATACTTTCAGAATTGACACCTCCAGGAACTCCACAATGGAACGGAGTATCCGAAAGGAGAAATCGGACCTTGTTAGACATGGTACGATCAACAATGGGTCTTAGTGATCTTCCTATCTCTTTCTGGGGACACGCACTTCTAACTGCGGCACTAACACTGAACCGTGCTCCATCAAAAGCTGTAGAAAAGACTCCATATGAATTATGGACGAAGAAACCTCCCAGGTTATCTTTTCTAAAGATATGGGGATGCGAAGCATATGTCAAGAAATTGATTTCTGACAAACTTCATCCCAAATCTGACAAGGTTTACTTTGTGGGCTACCCAAAAGAAACCAAAGGGTATTACTTCTACAACAAATCGGAGAACAAAGTGTTTGTTGCTCGCGATGGTGTCTTTTTGGAGAAGGAGCACCTTTCCAAAATGACAAGTGGGAGGAAAATCGAACTCGACGAAGTTCGTGAGGATGAGCAACAAAATCATAATGACAGTCAAAGTGCTCAAACAACATCTGTTGACGCAGGTCAAAATGATCAAAATGTGCAAAGTCGAACCGACAATGCAAATGCTCAATCCATTACCCTACGTAGGTCTCAGAGGCCGAGATCTCAACCTGATAGATATCTTGGTTTAGTATTAACCGAGAATCAGGACATCCTGATTATGGATGGAGATGAACCGGCAACCTACAAGCAAGCGATGGCAAGCACCGACTCTGCTAAATGGCATGAGGCCATGAGATCTGAAATGGATTCCATGTTTGAAAATCAAGTCTAGGACTTGGTTGACTTACCCGAAGGTTATGCACCTATCGGATGTAAGTGGATTTTCAAAATGAAAACCGACAAAGATGGAAATGTATTCATTTACAAATCTAGATTGGTGGCAAAAGGTTATAGACAAGTTCATGGTATTAATTACGATGAAACCTTTTCACTAGTCGCAATGGTTAAATCCGTTCGGATCCTCCTAGCGATTGCTACATATTATAACTATGAAATATGGCAGATGGATGTCAAAACCGCCTTCCTAAATGGTATTTTGGAAGAAACTGTGTACATGACACAGCCTGAAGGTTTTGTCGACTAAAACAATGCTTTGAAGGTTTGTAAGCTTAAGAAGTCCATTTATGGACTAAAGCAAGCTAGCAGAAGTTGGAATCCGCGATTCGATGAAGCCACTAGGCATCAAGATCTATAGGGATAGATCAAAAAGGATGATTGGATTGAGTCAAAGTACTTACATTGATAAGGTACTAGCTTAATTTAGCATGGAGGAGGCCAAGAGAGGTCACCTGCCAATGTCACATGGCATTACCCTGAGAAAGAAGTAGTGTCCACAGACACCTGATGAGCGGGAAAGAATGAATCTAATTCCATATGCTTCGCTTATTGGATCGATCATGTATGCCATGATATGTACTAGGCTAGATGTATCGTATGCCTTGAGTGCTACAAGTCGTTACCAATCAGATCCAGGAGAGGCCCATTGGACTGCGGCCAAGAACATCCTAAAGTACCTGAAAATGAACAAGGATAAATTCCTGGTGTATGGTGGTTTGGAGGAATTAGTTGTTGAAGGTTATACCGACGCAAGCTTCTAGACAGACAGAGACGAATTCAAATCGCAATCTGGATATGTGTTCTGTCTAAATGGAGGAGCGTTCAGTTGGAAGAGTGCAAGCAGAGTACAACTGCAGATTTTACAACTGAAGCCGAGTACTCAGCAGCTGCTGAAGCGGCTAAGGAGACTGTTTGGATTCCTAAGTTCATTGGTGAACTTGATGTTGTACCCTCCATAAAGGGTCCAATAACCTTCTATTGTGACAACAATGGAGCTATTGCTCAGGCCAGAGAGCCAAGGTAACATCAGAAAGTCAAACATGTCAAATGGCGGTTTCTCATGATTCGAGAATGGAAATCAGAAGGTGAAATCAGAATTTGCAAAGTTAGAATGGATGACAATGTAGCCGATCCACTTACTAATCCTTTGCCTCAAGTGAAGCACAACAAGCACGTTGAGGCAATGGGAATCAGACATGTAGGAGACTGGCTTTGATTTCCTTGTTTAGAGTTTTAGTTAAATTTTGAACATTTAATGTAAGACACTAAGAAAAATCATTCAAGTTTTGGAGTTATATAAATTTCACGTAATATTTTATTACTCTGTTTGCTATTTAACTGTGGTTTTGGATTAAATAATGAGTCCATTCGATTCTTGAAATGTTCAAAATAGGGTATCAAGACCAGTCTTGGTAAGGAAACACCTATTAAGTGATCATTGAATATGATAATCGAAAATTATCCATAATCGAGGTCATTTAAACGATGGATGATTATTGACCAATTGAGATTAGTGTGTAGTAGGGCTGTTCAATCCGAGTACCCGGGATTTTGGGTACTCGAAAACCCGGGTACCCGGGATTGCGGGTAGTTAGAGTACCGGCCCATGTCCCGACCCAAGAAAAGCGGGTACCCGGCTATCGGGTACCCAAATTTCCCGGGTCGGGTCATAGGGTACCCAATTTATAAGGTTTTTAATTACATTATATATATAAAAAATAAAAAATAAAAAAATCAAATTAACATTACAACTTCAGTATAATTTCATTTATACAAATACTCCGTATTACTTATGGTTATACGAATATGATATGCTGAAACAAACACCAGGGTCTACCTAATTCAATGGAAACAAGTCAAACACCTAATAAAACAACAAGAATTATACCAATCCAAAGTATCAACAACTTTAAAATGTTGATACTTTTAAAATGTGTATTACTGCGTAGTATGGTATTTTTGAATAAAATAAAATATTAAAACAAGAATTTCAATAGGGGATTAAGAGACGAAGAGATTTGTTGACAGCTATGTTTACATATCTTCGTTTGTAGGCGTCGAAGATCCCAGCAAATTTGGAAATTGTAAAGAGGCAAAACATAAATTGCTAATTGAACACTAATTCAAACACTACAATTAGCAACTACGGAGTACAATAAAGTTAAGGGATTAGATGAGGGAGGAAGAAGTGATAAGGAGAGATAAGTTAGAGAAGGAGGGAGGAGAGAGAACTCAGAAAGAGTGAACGAGGAGAGAGAAAATGGAGAAGATGGGGAATGAGGACGGCTACAATATAGAAAAGAAGGGAGAGAATAAAGTAAAAAAAAAACCCTAAAATTATGTTTTTTTTTAAAAAACGGGTATTGCGGGTACCCGTGACTTCAACAGACCGGCCCATGACCCGACCCGTGAACTGAAAATTCTAGCGGGTCGGGTACCCGACCCGTGAAATTGGAAAAAAAATGTTAAAATACCCGCCGGGTATTTTGCGGGTCTTCGGGTAGTCGGGACGGGTCAAGCGGGTCGGGTTTTTTTTAACACCCCTAGTGTGTAGTCTAATTTATAGCACTGTTTCTTGTGCTACGAGGACATGATTGTCATAAATCATTTGCACAGATATTGGTTTAGAACCATACTGGATTGACCTATGAGAATACTTTAAGAGATTAAAAATCGTCATAAGTATACTTCTCATTATGGCTATCGGAACCTGTTTCCTTAACCATGAGTGTTGTGAGTTCTCTTGTTTGAATACTAGTCCGTTTTGATGTTGTCATACGTCTGCCGTAATAGGGGATTATAACGGCAACACTCGGGCGGCTAGGTCCTCTCATTAAGAGGAGCTACATTACAAGACTGGGAATGTCCCCCTACTAAAATAGGGAAGATGTCTTTGTTGTATACAAGGCCCCTCGTAGAGCGAGACTGTAAAAATGCATGGCCGTGCTCGGATGGATTTTAGAAATCATCTGTTTATTGACAGTCGGACTTGGAATCGAGAAACACTTCTGGACATAATAAGGATGACGAAATAATCTTACCTTATAGTTCATGAAGAGACATAGGAAAAAGGTTGTACACTAAATGCGCACTTGTCCGGAAGGACAAGTGGGAGATTGAAATGAATGGTGTCCTTCGAACAAGTGTACTATTCCGTTAGCGGGTTCAGAATTATTAGAAAGCTAATATATTCAGTAAAGTCAAGTGATCGGAATGCCTGGGTAGAGGCCGCTTCCGATCAGTAATATTAATGTATAATTAATATTACATATTAATCTTGACTGAACCCTTTGGGTCACACCCTAACAAATATACGAACCGACTCGACGAATTAATTCGGAAGAAATCAATTCGTCGCCCGAGTATTAGATATTTAGACGTCGGAAATTCGAGCTTAGAGCGTCGAAACCGAGCGTCGGAAATGGAGTCAAAATAGTAAAAGATGAGACATGAAAATAATAATAAATCAACAAGACCAAAATACCCCTAGCATCGGAATGCCCTGAGCAAACCGAGTGCTAAGGGCATTTGATATAGCATGGTGGCTAGCATGCGCACCAAGCCGAGCCTAGGCTGGCTGGTGCGTGCTAGCGCACCAATGCTAGCATCGCAAGGCCAGCAGCGCTAGGCCAAGGCGCGCAAGGAGCATCAGCTCTCAGCAGCAGCCCTTATCCTTGATGCATGGCTCGCTGGCTGAGAGCACGAGCAGCCCGCACAAGCCATGCTGGGCTTGCTGGCCAGCAGCGATAGCAGCCCGCACGCTTGTGGTTGGCCTGCTGGCAGCCGCGCATGGCAGCCCACCTTGGGTGCCTTGGTGCCCAAGTGTGGTGCCATGTGGCGCGATTTAAGAGGAGGTTTGAGGGGTGTGTTGGCCGGTTTTTGGAGAGGGAGTGGGGAGCAAGTTTGGTCCCCCCCTCCTCCAAATGGTCCTCACCTAACCTCTCTCATGAGCTTGCCACTTGTTGATTTATTACTAGTTTGAATATTAATTTTATGTTAGCTTTAAAATAAAATGGAAAAATCAAATTCTCCCACATTGATGGGAGAGCCTTTTCACTCTCTTGTTTTCCCTATAAATACCCAAGTTGGGGTATTGGGAAAATCATTTGAGTGATAGTTGAAAAAGGTATTACCATTGTGAAAACCTTTGAACTCATTTAATCACTCGGGTTTTGGTCGGAACTTGCTAACTCCAAGGTAGCGGACCTAAAAAGTCGGTGTTCGTTCTTTGTGGGTGGATACCGTTGGAGGCTCGGAATTTTTGGAGCTAAAGCTTTCAAGTAAGAGCCTATTAGGTTGGGCGAAGCACGTGTTAAAGGTAAATTCTGATTTTATCCTTTTATGTTTATTTGTTATGCTTTATGGTTTTATTAATTACAAGTGGTTCTTTGGGTCGGGGTCGTTTCCGCGGTAAGTTGGACTTACCAAACCCCAACAGGAGGTAGATCATGGTGGTGGTGGTTAATTCATTTGTTAGGTTTTGTTTACAGAAAAGTAAGAGAGAGAGAACGAAGGAGATGAAGCGGCGGGTACGGTTGCAATGAAATGAATGAACTGATGAAGAAGTTTATTAGGGTTTTTTGTTTTTTTAAATTAGGGAGACCGATTATGTTGTCACGGGTCTCTTTTAAATTTTTCAATTTTTTTATTTTTTAAATAAAATAATGAGAGTCCGGTTATGTACTAACACATGTCTCTCCTTTTTAAATTAAAAATAAAAAAATTTCAAGAGAGACCTGTTCTGTACTAATACAGGTTTAACCTTTTTAAATTTAAATAAAAAAAATCAAGAGAGATATGTTATCTATATTAAAAGGTCTCTGTTGAATATTCACCTTTTATCATATAAATAAAGAGACTGGTTATTTGTAATATTGTGTCTCTTGAAATAAAGAGACCTGTTATCTACTTAAACGGTCTCTTATTTACTGTCTCTTTTGCCAATTTTGTAGTAGTGTGAATAACCTCATTTCTGATTCTATCTCTTAGAGTGTTCCCACACATCCACCTTAACATGTACATTTTCTTAACCTCAATCTTTTTAATGTGCTCCTTCTTAGAAGCCCAACATTCTATACCACAGAGAAACACTAGTCTAATCATAGTCCTTATAAATTTCCCCCTCAACTATAAAGGAATGCTTCGGTCACATAACACTCTCATGGCTGCTCTCTATTTAAGCCACCCCGACTTGATCCTTTAGGCCACGTCTTGATCAATGTCACCATTCTTCTGGATGATCGACCCAAGATACTTAAAACATTCAATCTTGGTGAAATCCTTTCCATCCAAACTCACCACTTCATTGCTTGTCCCCCTATGAGTACTAGAGCAACATACAAAATATTCACTCTTACTCCGACTTAGTTTAAACCATCTAGATTCCAACCTTTGTCTCTATTGCTCCAACTTGGCCTTGGTTTCATCCACCAAAACAATATCATTCGCGAACAACATACATCATGGGACCTCATCCTGCACTGGTCTAGTTACTTCATCTAGATCCGTTGCAAGAAGAAAAGGGCTTAATGTAGACCCTTGATGCAATCAGATTGAAATAGGGTGTAGATCACATAATAAAAGTTAACAATTTGGATTAAAATATTACAATAGCTACAAAATTCGTGTAGGCATTATAAAATTATCCAGCAAATGGAGCCATACAATATTAGAAGAGTTAATGAGTAGTTCAATGTACTGTGATACTTTATTACTACATAATTTACAGTCAAAGAGTCAATATTGAAAGTACGTAATTAAGGAAAAGTTATTTTTTTGGGTTTTTCTTTACAGTGCCCCTGAGGTATTGACTTTTCCAAGCTGTGACCAACTATTTTCAAAATTCCACAATGTATCCCCAAGGTACCTTTAGTGTCTACGATGTAACCCTACACTAATCCCTCTGCTAACTAAAGTTAACTTCAAAATTAATTAATTAAAAAAAACAAAAAAAAATTAAAAATAAAACACCTTTCCCTCGTCCCTCACACTTACCCACCACTACACCTCCAGCCGCACCACCGCTGCACCCCAGTCGCACCTCCGAGCCGCGCTCCTTTCTCCTCGACCCACCACCGCACACGTCACCCTCCTCTCTCCTTCTCTCTCAACTCCTCGACCCTAATCTCCACCGTCGTTCTTAGCTTCATGCTCATATTTTTGACCAATTGAACCATACTCGTGCAGATTTTCATTGGAAAAATCACTTGAAAGAAGTTTTGTGTATGTAATCTAAATCTAATTGAACCAAAATTGATGATTTAACAATTAAAATCAAATTGGAAGAAAAATTAGGGTTTTCTATTGTTTTAAACCAAATTCATTAATTTTAAAACGAAAACAACCATTAACAACTTAATTTTGCAATTTGAATCCAATGAAACAAAAGCCCTAAACCAATTTGTCAAAATTTCAATTCGAATTCGAATTAAATTCCTCCATTGCATTCTAAAACTTTCTTTAATTTGGTGGTGCACTAGGTGGTTGTGGGCCTGTGGTGGTGGGGCTGTGATGGGTGATGGTAAGGATCGCTGATGGGGTTCAGCTCGCTGGTGGGTTCGGCTCTCAGGTGGCTTGGGGTGTGTCGGTGGGTGGTGGGTGGAGGGTCGTGAGGGTTGAGTTTTGGTGGTGAAACATATAAACTAACGGCAATAGTTAACAACAATTTAACGGTAGGGTTACATCTTAGACACTAAATGTACCTTGGGGGTACAACGTGGAATTTTAAAAATGGGTGGACATAGCTTGGAAAATTCAATACCTCAGGGGCACTATATAGAAAAACCCTTTTTTTATTACTCATTTTTTTTAAAAAAAAATATTGATAATGCAAGCTACATGGTATTGTAGCTAATTGTTTAGGGCAACCTGTAGCTTGAAATTAATGTTGTTTGAAAAAGTAAGATACAATATCTAATTATGTTGTAACCCGCTGTTGTAGTTTCTTAATGGATCAATTGAAGTTGCAACATCTTATAAATTCTTGATGTGTAGTATGTTACCAAAAAAAAAAAAAAAAAAAAAAAAATTAAAAAAAAACATAATTGTTATGAAATATTTGTGGATATCCATTATTCCGGAACAATCTAGATCTAGGGTTTATATTCTTATCCAATTAAACCCTAATATATTGTACGTATATATGCACCTTATCATATGGAATAATATACACAGATTAATTCTCTCTCAATCTCTAATCTTTCCCCATTATTTCACAACACGTACCGTTATCAGCACCAAACTCTAGCCAATTGAGCAGATTAATAAAACAATTGATTTGAGGAGGCCACTAAGAAATTCACATATTATCGACATAGTTCTGTAAGTATCAATTATATTCACGTCTCCCTATTACTTTTGTTCATGAGTTATTGGCTTATATGAAAATATATATTAGCATCTCTCGGTGTAAATTGCTTAACGATTTAGAGTTCAATAGTACATATTGATATGTTATATCATTTCTTTAACGCAAGTAATTTCGTAAAACAAAGTTATATTGCATCCAATAGCTTTAAATGTTGTTAAACTTCTAAAAATTATCAAAAGATCGGCCTAGGCTTTTTACCAATTCTTTGCTCAAAGTTGTAGGCAAGTTGTTAAATATGTATAAGTATGAATTAATCCTAATAGTTTTGTTTAATTTTAATTTCAATTCACATTATTACTTATTTTAGTATTTATTCGGATAACAGGTTCGATAAAATATATCACATATATCCTAAGGTGTCATATATTCTATCAAGGTTCATGATTCAGTTTTCACAATTGAAATCTATCGGGAAGTGATAAATAAAGTTAGGCTATTTGACAAGTAACCCATAACCAAAACCAGTAACACCCATACAAGTAACCCTATAATACAAGTAACACCTACAAGTAACCCTTGACAAAACCAGTAACACCCTACAAGTAACCCCTGACCAAAATCAGTACCACCCATACAAGTAACTCCATAATACAAGTAACACCTACCAGTTACACCGTACAAGTAACCCCTGTCGCACCGTGGCCAGCCGTATACAAAAATTTGTATAAGAACATAAGCAAATAATCATTTGTTTCAACATATAATTTTTCAACCTCCAAACACAATTCAAATCTATATTAAATAAGCCTATAAATGTATCATTATTTCAATACAAATCTCTAAAAGTAATTATGGTATATACTACTTTTATATCATTGATTGATACTATTCATGAAAATTTCAATATATTTGATAATTTTTTCATATTTGAATTATATAATTTTAATGATATGTTTATCTTTGTTAATTTATAAAGGGAACACTATTTTTTAGTTGAGATAAAAATACCATTCTTAAAAATATTTTTAAAAAAATACAAACAGAAAAAACTTCCCATAGGAGGCTAGGATCGTGAATTCATGCACATGTATTTTTTTCTTTTGGAAATATTATGAAATACTTTTATAAAAACCGTCTGGCTAGGATTGTGGGAATAATTTTGATTTTTAGAAAAACCATGAACTAACTTCCATTTAATCTATACTCCAAAATCAATAATTATTTTTATCACTTTTAATTATATATTTAATACCTCGTATTTTTATACGTATTTTAATTAAAATAAGTATTTTGAGAAGTATTTAATTAAATTGAATTGTTTTATTTAAAGTATTTTAATTATTTATTTTAAATAAGTTTGGAAATATTTATAAAAGGAAGGTTTATTTAATTAATTAATTTAATTAAGTTGGGGTTTAATTTAAGGAAATTTTTAATTTAGTAAAGTTTTATTAGTGATGGGATTAGGAAAATTAAAAGAGGAAAGTTAGGGAAAAAGGGTTTGTAGAGAAGGGGTATAAATATCCCACTTATGAGGCAAATTAACTTTGCCTAGAGTGGAGAAAAACCAGGTAAACTTCTCTCTCCTTTCTCCTTATTTTCTTTCTTTTTCCCCTTCCCCTTTCCTTTTTTTTTCGGCTGCCCCCTTCCACCACCACTGCCGACCACCAGCAGCAGGTGGTCGCCGGCGCTGGCAGTCGGTGTGATGGCTTCCGCTGCTTTCTCTCTCCCCTTTTTCGAACATATATATAAAAAATTAAATCTTTATTGTTAAAAACTAATATATACTTAAATCTAATTGTTATTTATGAGTTTTGGGATTTGATTTTTTATGTTTGATTATAGGAATTATGCTAATTAATTTCAGATTATGTTTTTAAATTAAAAAGCCCCAATTTTTGAAACCTTAGGTTCTTGTAAATTATTGAACGGTTATGATGTATAATGGTTTAGACCTTTGATTAAAGTGTTTTAAGGCTTAATTACAACAAGTTTTAATTAAAATATAGTGCTGGAATTTTTAGTAGAGCATTTAAAAATCAAGTATCTTTAAGGAATTTTAATTACCCATTAATTGGGATTAAAGTAAGATGTTTTAAATATAATTTCAGCTTATTTTAATTAAATTATGAGGGGTTTTATAATAGTATATATTGCTGGAAATTTGTGTAAAGTGGATTTTAATACTCTTATAATTTTAAATTGTATGAGACTTTGAAGTGAGTGATTTTTATTTGTCGTGGGGATTCTAAGATCGTATACAAGGTACGTTCGAGTAGTTAGCACAATTATTTTAATAGAATAGCATGCTAAATGTGTTTGATTGATTACAAGTAGTATCATGCTAGGTTTGAATTGGAAATTGTGATTTGAATGTTATTGGTGATTGGATTATGAAGCATAATTTATTTGTGATGGATTAATGAATGGAAAATAATAGTTTGGAATATTATTTATGGACCTTATATTTATTTATGACATGTTAGAGAGCATGTTTAATTAAACTGAATGTTTAATTAGGTTTGGAACATTGAAATGGAATTTTATTATGGTTCATATAATTTTAATTGATGCTTTAAGCATGAGGAAAGATCTATGTAAGTGTCTATGTATACGAGGAATAAATTGTATGCTGGTGCCTTAGTGCACTTAAGGTGTTTTTAACACCGAGGGATAGGATTTGTGGCGCTTTATGCGTTTAAGGTGTCATTGGCACCGATGTAGATTAAAAAGGGTTCAACATTAAATATTATGTGGTCACTAATATTCAAGAATTAAATTGGTATATTTGATTGATTGAATCATTATTGTTGATTGAATGGTTATGGTTTGAGAGTCATCACCAAGTTTAATAATCTATAAATAACGTAAAGTGAAAGAGATTACGCACCAAAACTCTTGGAACGTATATACCTTGAGTATGAACATATGGGGGGAGTTATGTGACTTTATATTTGATCATAACTTCTACTGGAGTACATGTACATTCCTTTTATTATTATTATGCGCAGGATTTCCGCCACTTACGAGTGGTTATTGATGGTGGCACGGTTAGCTCCCGTGTCAGTAACCTCAAATTTATTTGGGGGTGGTGGGGGGTTGAGTGGGAAACTCGTTCGAAGCGTAGTCAACATTAAAAAAGTTATGTAGTGTCTAGTGAGGACTTTTATTGAATGTTGTATGCTTGGAAAAACAGGTGCAACGAGGTAAGTTGTGTGTTGATAGGAAATATATGTTAGTGTGTTAATACGCTTGTACTCAGCTTTGCTGATTGTGTGTTTTGTATGTTGTTGGCCTTGTCTTTATCTTGGCCCTATGATGACCCATTTTTAATGGAGTGTAGTGGAAACAAGTAAAGATAAGTTTTTCAGGTGATGAAGCATATTCATGAATGGGCATGAGTGAAGAGCGAATCATGCTAGTATCTATAAGTATATGGTGCTTTATTTATTTATGACTTTATATATTATATGTGACTAACAAAAAGGGTTTTGAATTTTAGTATTGTTTTAATAAGGGCCTACGATAGTTCCAAG
The DNA here is from genome assembly GCA_001687025.1 of Chenopodium suecicum. NCBI lineage: Eukaryota > Viridiplantae > Streptophyta > Magnoliopsida > Caryophyllales > Amaranthaceae > Chenopodium > Chenopodium suecicum. Next base: position 73,156 of record MATQ01001549.1, on the reverse strand, counting down.
TTGTAGGTTGACTTTGTATTACTTCGTTTGACTTTACTTTCGTTGTTTGATTTTCAATATTGACTTGGTATGAAATGTTTTGAAATTAGTCTTCCGCTGTGTGTCTTTGATAGTTGCTTTACCCGTTATCATGGTGGCGGTAATGTCTTACTTAGATATTCCTATTTAAAAGTTTTAAACAGGGCAAAACAGGTATTTTAAAGGAAAGGAATTTCTATGGTGTTACAATATATAAGCACACACAAAATAGGCATTTTACAAAAAAAAAAAAAAAAAATCATTGAAAATAGAAAATATCTTTGACAAAATAGGTGACGATCTTGTTTCCAAAAGGATCAAATCAAAATATTTTTTTTTATAACATACCAATTATCAATTTGATCAATTTTTTTTTTTTTAAATATTTTAAAAATTTTTATCCTTAACAATGTTTTTTTTTTTTTTTTTTTTTTTTTTTTTTTTTTTTTTTTTTTTTTTTTTTTTTTTTTTTTTTTTTTTTTTTTCCCAATTTGATCAATTATCCGGCCTTCATATTTATTTTGTTTCCAAAAGGATCAAATCAAATATTTTTTTTTTACAATATGCCAATTATCTATCTTCAAACTCTCTTCACTATTAGAATCGTTAATAACCTTGTTAAAAATTCAAAATTTATTCTCGTAAATATTAGCGGGATATATTAGGGATTAAAGTAATTTTGTAACATTAACAATTGATAAAAAAAAATTAATGTAAAAAATATATTATGAGTGAGGATATTATCATTATCTTAAAAATAATGAAACTACCACATATTAAGGGCCTGTTCTCATACGATTATTTTCAGTTCAGTTCAGCCCTAATAAGTTCAGTTCAGTTCAGTTCAGCTCTAATAAGTTCAGTTTAGTTAAGTTCAACTCCTAATTTTCTTCTCTTATAAAATATTCATTTCAATTCAGTTCAGTTCAGTTCAACTTTAATAAGTTCAGTTCAGTTTAGTTTAGTTCATTTCAGTTCAGTTCAGTTCAGTCTGGTCAATGAGAACAGGCCCTAAGTAATAATATCAAATACAAGATATAATAATAGAATAAAATAATTTGAACGATAATTTTTAAATTCATAATAATGGGTAATTAATACAAATTACACTCTTCAAAAAAAATATAAATATAGTATGAAATTGGTAAAAAAAAACAAGTAATTTGTTATTTGAATGAAATATTTTGAACAGATCTTTTTTCCATTGTATAATTCACTTTTTTTTTTAATTAAATAATTTAATCTTTAATGAGAGAGTTGGGGAGAATTAAAGAGATATTTGTTTTTTTTAAGGAAGATATATTTGTATTTTGAAAATATTCATTTTTTTTTCTTGACGGGACAACTGTTAATGATATAGATGTATATTAGAGTAATTTTTTCTTCCACTCCTAATATATATATATATATATATA
>MATQ01001549.1:51497-66423 GCA_001687025.1 Chenopodium suecicum | reverse complement strand
AATTGTTTGAAATAAGTTATACTGTCTTTTTACCCTGCAGGGATAATAAAAAGTCATTCGGGACAAGCTTGGAAGACGGCAGAAAGGTTGCTTGTTAACACCAACCATCTTTTCTATTTTCCACCAAGGGATGACCCACTTGATGGCAAAATTGCAAGCCCCGAAGACCTTCTTCCATTCATGGCGCCCCATCTTAGAGAAGATTTTCTTCCTTCTCCCAATGTAGTTTGGAGTGTACTTTTCAATATTGTCTGGAGGACTAATTAATCCTAGTCTTTCCATTAGCCACATCTGTAAAGAAATTCAATGCAAATAAATTAATAATACTATACAAAAATATGTTTCTGATTTCTGTAATCAAAAATATTATTTTTCTACCTGTAATAAAATTGGAGAGCCCCAAAAAAACGCATTTGTATTCTTCTTTAATTCGTCAAGACTAAGCATAGTCTCTCCAACTATTAATGTCATTTGATTTCTCCTAGATTCAATCTGCTCCAAAACAGTTGATATAATTGCTTGACCCTCATTAGTTTACCACTAGTGAGAAGATATTGATTAAGCATGCAAAAAAGAAAAGCCCTTCTTCTATAAACATGAAAGGACTCAGAATAAGGTCTAACAAAACAATGGCGAGCAAATTCTTTCAAATTTACTATGCTACTATCTACTATTTTTGTTAGATCTTTGTCTTTTTAAATTAAAGAAGCGCTCAAAATCCTTATAATAATATTCATTTATTCTAGGGATTAGTACAAGATCTAATACAGGGAAACCTAAGATAACACCGAATTCTTCCAGCAAAGGGCTAATTTCATCATACCCTAACCTAAAACAATGTGTGTCCACATCCCAATATTCTAGGGCGGTATGAATAAAGTCTACATCAAGATCTACCCCTTTGACAACATAAATACCCCCCATATGAAAAACATCTAACTCTTTTCTCTCCTTGGCAGTTAGAGACCGACACCATTCATGAGTGAAGTTGGTAAAACTTTCAGAAACTAGAGACATGATTATTATTTTTTTTCAAAAGCTAAGAATATATTTAATTTTCTGAAATTATGAAGAAAATCGGCTGGGCAGGGGGCTATTTATACACAAAATCGGCTCAGTTTTAATCCGGAAAAGATTCGGAGTCAGCGCTCATCAGCGCCAGATGCCAAACATTGGCGCATGACGCCAGAGCCTGTCGCCAAACGCTAAGCGTAGCGCCTGGCGCTAAACCAAAACGCGTGACGCCAGGTGGCGCTAACGTGTCTTAACATACGAGCTTTCCAAAACCGCGTTTTTTGACCTGATTTGAGTCTGACCAATGACTTTACGGTCTTTTATTCTTTTTTATACCTTATTTCTAAATTAATTTTTCCTTCTCCTTAATTAATATGTCTATTCTATTAATTATATTATTTTTCGGATCTTATTTAGACTTAACTTTTATGTTTTTATAAATCCAATATTTTTTACTTTTATTTTTTTCATTTTTTCTTATTGGGGGAGAAAGTCGGATACCATCCATCAATAATATAAATGACAGAATTTTTGCGCAACATTAATTTTCACAATTCTTTGCACACACAAACATGCACATACAAATTAAAAGTGATAAATAATAAATAAATACTGAATAAACTCATAATAATATGTATATACAAGCATGTCTAAATAAAGAGTCTAAATAAAGCCAAAGTTCTATACAAAGTCAAAATAAAAAAAAAAAAAAAAAAAAGCACAGGAACAAACTACGGCGTCGGGGGACGTACACCCATCATCTCATAAAACTGCACCGTACGAGGAGTAACCTCTCCGCCATCTCCAGCTCCAGCTCCAGCTCCGGTCTCCTCGGGAGGTGGAAAACTCAGCATAGGACCTGTCCACCCAAGATCAACCTGAGGCTGAGGCTGCGAAGGCTGCTGCGATGACGAGCCGACCTCGTACATCCCACCACCTCTAAGAGCCTAGGTAGCCTCTCCCTGGCCTACCAGTGCAGCATGTGCACCCTCAGATGAAGAGCCTGAGCCCTTTACCGCCTCGGTGCGGGCAACCTCAGAACGACCACCCCGATCGCCAGAACCAGTGCGGCGACGTCTTGAGATGACCTCGCCGGTTCCCTCCGCACCTCAGGTCTCGTACGGGTACGAGAAGGAATGGGCTGACCCTGCAAAAGAAACTAAAATTAGAAACAAGCAAAATAGAAGCAATAATGCAAAAATATGAAAGGAAACTGCCTATTAAACGGCGTTGTCGCGACGACAAGTAGCCACGTTCCTCCTCCGAACGAGCTTGCTCCGGAAGGCATCTATGCACCATGCCATCGCCGTGACCACCTCGCGTGAGAATTGTCAAGAAAATAAAGTCAGTAAAGATGCATAACATATATGGACAAAAGTTTCAAATAATTAAGCTTACCCGAGTCTAGTGGCGAGGAATCGACCGCTCCACAAAGCGCTCACCCTCAGGAGCTGGAGGAATCATCTCCTCAATCGGCCCGTATGTCCCCTGATAATGAATGGACATACGAGGTGGGACGAACTCAGTAGGATCAGCCTGAAAAAAGCAAATCAAACTCAGTAAAGCATTATTTGGGGGCTACTTAACGAAAGGTAAAGGCTGAAAATCATACCGCCACCTCCTCAGCTAGTACAGGGACTGGAGCTAACAACGGCAGTAACTCCTCCTCATAGCACCGCCTAGGGATCGTATATGATCGCCAAGGAGTACCAGCTCTCTCTAACATGCTCACCAACCTCGCGGGATTAAACATGTGACGCGGTGGAGGAGTAGGAACGACAAAAGTGTCTGAGGAAAGCTGAATAGGAACCCTCTCTCCAAGATACGCGATCGCTCCATATGTCCCCAAGAAATAGCGACGCTCAGCAGTATACTGCGCGGCTAACCCAGGGACAACCAAGCCGACCCACGGCCGGTACAGCACGTCAGGCTCCTGCAAGGAATTCCTATCAGATAAAGAATCTATCGAAGGTACTACAAAGTGTTCAAATATGTAAAGAACCATACCGAGATGATCCAATCTCGGACATAAGCAGTGGACATCCCAGCGCGGTGGATTCCCTTGGAAGCACTCACTGGAAACCTGCGCAGCGACGGTCTCACCGGCGCCACCGAGGGAAAGTACTCGTAGAACCAGATCTACAAAAGGCAAACATTATCAGCAAATGCTAATCAAAGTTTAGAGCTACACTTTATGGGAGATAAAGTATACCTCAACGACCCTCCAAAAGCAGGATAGAGCGATGTTCCCCGTGATGGACCAGTGTCGACACGAGTCTCGTAACGCTCGGATGAAGTCAGCATAGGCCAAGCTGGCCCAGTCATAGGTCCCGATCAAATGTAGATCACGGACTGCATGCAGGTAGTAAAGCAGCACTCTACTACCCTTATCAGGGTAGAACGTCCCTGACAGCTAGATAAGCACAAAGATGCGCACCCTATGCTCTCGGGTAAGTTTAAAAGCCGCTGCTAGAGTCGAACGACGAATCCCCTTCTCACTGATTTGGGTCGACTCTACCTCAGCACGAGTCCAAACAACAATCGGACCCAAAAGCTCCTCGACTCGAGAGAAAAGACGGTAATCTTGTTGTGAAACAGCAGCGCAACAGAGCTAAACTCCAGCCCGTAATGAGACTGAAGTCGGTCGGGGTGACCATCTTCTCACCCCAAGGAAAGTGGAAAGTGTTAGTGGTGTCCCAAAAGAACTCCACCAGAGAAAGAACCACATGATAACCCCCACTAGAGGCAATCATAGCCTCTGAGGTCTCATAAAGCGCAGCTAGTCCGCAAGACTCCCAGAGAAGTCTCGTCTATCCTTCATTGTCGATGTACATCTTGTACAGGTCGCCCAAAGTATCGCAACCTGAACCATGGCAGCGCGTCCGACCAACCGTGATTCCCCGTTGCACCCTCTCAGAAATGTGGTGGACGGGAGAGAAGTATAGAGTCTGCTCATCCCACTCAGGGAGTCGGCCGAGAGAAGTGGACGGGTCGGCGTCGTCCTCTACGGGCTCGTGCTCCTGTCGAACGTCTCGAGACCGTGAACCCAAACCTCGCTGTCTAGCCATGCTACATTGTACAGAATTATCATAAATTAAGGTTCAATAGTATCTAAGGTTCGCCTACCCGCATGATACTATGTTTGCAAAAAACAGAGTACGTATTACTAAATCAGAGCATGAATTCAAATTGAGCATATACGACATTTTTCAAGCATTCAAACAATTTCTTGCAATACTATAGTAATTATTGTGACAAATTGGACAAGAATTGCTAGCAAAAAACATCAAGAACAAGCCACATTGTCTTCCCGACCTTAAGAGGTCCAACAATGGTGATTTGTTCGTTTCATCACCAAATTGAGTCAAACAAGTCTCAAATTACTCCCAAGGCAATATATAAACATAATCAAGCAATTTTATGGCATAAAATTTGACAAACAAAGAGAATTAAGCAATTTAAGTTTCGAATTATCAAGAAATTCGTGAACAAACATGTGCGAAATTCATTAAAACCGGGGTGAGTTTGAAGAAAACTTACATAGATCAGGAAAATGGATGGAATAAGCTTTGATTTGCAACAAATTTGAGCGAATTCGGTTGAGAAACAAGCAAAAACAAACAAATTGAAGTTCTGATTGATTCTCGAGCAAAAGATGAGCAGCAACAGTGGAAACGAAGAAGAGAAGGGTATTTATGGAAAATTCGACTCTAGCGCCAAGCGACAGGCCTTGGCGCCAATCGATAAGGTTTAGCGCCTGGCGCTAATGCAAGCGTCTGGCGCTACAGCCAAATATGAGGCGCTAGCAATATTTCGGCGGCGACAGATTGTCCAGCCACTCAGTGCGGTTGTTCCAACCTCTTGCAATACATTTTGGGTTCCTTTGTACGCTAGTTAGCCCCTCGAAGCAATTTGACATAATTTTAGTAATCGGCTCGATTACAATTAAGTGATCCACCTGATGAATGATCGTCTCACTTAGCTCAAAGCGCCTAAGCATTGGCTCATCGCAAGGCACCGACATACTGGTTCATGTAGCAAAGCACTGACATACAGGTTGAAAATTCAGCAAAAGGCATTAACATACAGGTTCAAAATTTAGCAAAAGAGCCGACATACTGGCATAGCGGAAGCAAAGTTCAAGCGAGCTTTTCAAGATCGACAAGCGTGGGTCTTTAGTAATTTTCCTTGGAATGTTATCGCAACAAATAAGGATAGCTTCAAGTGAAGATATATTCAGCAGCGTTCCCTAGTTTGCGGAGAGTTGTTACAAACAACTGGAGGTGATTTCAAGCGAAGTTGTCTTCGATCGTGTTCCCTAGCTTGCGGAAGATGGTCACAAAGTGCTAGAAGGTGGTTTCAAGCGAAGAAATCTTTGATGGGGTTCTCTAGCTTTTAGAAGTCTATCATGGCGGAATTGGAAGCAGTTACAAGCATACCAGTCTTCAGGCGGCATTCTCTAGCTTATGAGGTCGTCAAAGATATAGAAATACAAATGCAGCAACAAATCGATTACCCCCAGAGAAGTGTGCTCGACGGTGCAAGACACACCTAGCCATATTCGAAGTTGCCTTCGCCCTAGACGTGAAAGGTTTTAATTTCTAAGGGTTTGGTCCTAAATCTCACTTTTAATTATATCATTTAATTCTTTTGTTTATTATTTTCCTTGAAGTTACTAACACGTGTATTTTGTTATTAGAAAGAGGTACGAGGCATCCAAGTAAGTGCTTTAATTTGTTTTTATTGATATTATGATGTAGAAATCATGTCTAGGTGGTTATTATGATTCCTAGCGTCATGTTAGGGTGTTTTGATCTTCCTAGTATCATGTTTAGGGTAACAACTAAAAAATGCAAATATCAAGTATGATTAACAGTATGATGCCTTTTATATTCTTCCTAATATTTATGATTGTAAGTATCATGTTAGGGCTAAAGCTTTAATTTTTATTGTTTAGTGACATGCTAGGGTTTGTTATTAATCTTTTTAGTATCGTGCCTAGGATCTTGCTATTATTATGCTTTAGTGTTATTATGATTATTTTAATTGTTATAAATATAATTGATTATTATTTTGTTGCTTGATGATTATTATTGTTATTGCTTGATCACGCCTTTTATGCATGTTTAAAGGGAATTGTACTTGTAATCATGCTTAATAAGAAAATTAATAATCTTGTTTAAGGTTAATTATGATTATAATTCAAGTGGTCGCCAATAATAGTTTTTTTTGTGCATTAATATTCAACCAACATTGATAAACATGTTTAGGGTTATCCTATTGATTGCATGTTAGTCAGAAAGCGCACATGAATACGATCAGAATAAAGTAGAGGCCTATTATTAGGGCATGTTCAATCTCTTTTAGGTTGGATTTGTACCTTCATCCCCGAACTACCAGTAATGGTTCAGACCTATTAGAGTTGACAATCTCCTATATCGCTAAGGGGTGTAACCTTCACCTCGTGAACGGTTTACAAGTTCCTAAAACTTGTTGGCGACTCTTTTGCTCTATCTTCTTTTCCTTTGGACGCCACCGTACTTTAGTGTATGATCACAGTGGTGTTCAAGCTAGGGGTAATGCTTGAAATATTCCCTACAGTTTTTGGTTTTTTTGGCTGATTTTCTCTATAAATAGCCTCCTAAAAACTCCGTTTTCAATCATCTACAATCATCAATTCTCAAGAATTCTCTAATTCTCTTCTCTATCGAAGCTAAAGCTTTCCAATTGCCATTAGCTTGCTCCAAAAGCTTCCTCCACCTTAGTAAATCACCAATATCAAGACCCGAACCTCGTACAACACCTACAACCACGAAAATAGAGCAAATAAAGGAGAAAAGACTAGAAAAACCATAGAAATGCACAAAAGCTACAAAATAAGAGAGGAAAGGTAAGACTAAGACCAAAAGCATAAAACGAAGCATTTATTAAGCATGAAAGCCATGAAAAGAAGGTAAAAACAACTTAAACGCTCATCAAATGGGTGCCATTTATGAGACCCATCAAATACCCCCAAGCTTACCTTTTGCTCGTCCTCGAGCAAAACAAAACCAAGGGAGAAATGATGAGCTTATTCAAACAAACAAAAAGAAGAGAAGAGACAAGAATATACACTAACTCACTTTCGTAGGAATCACGATCAATTTTAGCAACTAAAGACAAGCCATTTAAACCCCTAGATTGCCCTAGAGGACGAGTGATGCTCTCGTAAGGGTTTCCTAAGAGATTAACCTATAACTCTCGTAATAATACAAACAAGGCAAAGCATGAAAAAGAAACAAAAATACAAGAAAAGCAAACAAATGTTCATGAAAGGATTTTTCCAAATGTACAAGCATAAATGAATGCAAATCTTTCTAAACAAGTAAGGGAGTGCACGTTCCAAGATACCCGAGGTTGATTGAAACATAAATATGTTAAGCATAGGAACTAGAGAAACGCAATTCACTTTCATCCCAAACGGTCTTACAACGTTCTCCCTACTAGTCTCATATCTTCCTCTAGTGAGGATCTCAAAAGTTCCACGAAGGATCCTGAAAAAGAGATAATTTTGGGCTACTCGACGTCTTGACACTGCATCCCCTTTCCTTTGGCTTTAACTCATAATGCCCTCCCCCGAAATTTGACTCAACCTCTAGGTCGAAAGATCTTTCCCAATGGTTGTAACGTAAGGGCAAAAGGGTTAGGGGTAAGCTAAAATTTTAAAATTTGGCGGTATTCCTAGTTAGTGAAGCAAAGGGTGATCAAACCTTCTCCTCATAACCAAGCAATCGCCAAAAAAAAAAGCAAACTAACTCCCCCAAGCTTATTTAAAGCCATAACCACAATCATATTTACAAAAAGCGTAAACGCTTCTCCCCCAAGCTTAAAGGAAGCATTGTCCTTAATGCTTGAAAAGAGGAAAAGAATCACATCTAAATATTTTTGTTTTTTTTTTCTTATTTTCACCTCTTATATATATATTATTTTTTTGTATTTTCATTTCTTTCAAAGCACTTGTCCATGCCTCTTTAACTTAGGACGGCTTTTACAATTTTTGAATTTGCATTGTCCTTGCCATTTCTACTTTGGACAGCTTTTTTCATTTATTCATTTGCCATTATTCACACAAATATCACAACATAAACTTGCTTTCAAGAGAACCAAATATCCAAACACCTCCACCACAAACTCCAACAATAATGATCAGTTGCTTCATAAAAACCAAGAACGAAAACAAAAATGAAACAAAAGGCTCAAGATCTAAGGATGTGGTTTTAAAATAAGGGAAAAGGCTCAACTGGTTAGCAAAAAGGCAAATGTAAACCCAATGAACTAAAAAAAAAAAAAGAAAATTAACCTAGAATAGAAAAATTACCACCCCGAAAAGATGCCTTTATCCTCCCTAGATGGCTCGGTCTAGTGTTTGAGAATTATGAGTCAAGATTCTAGATTAGGTCCGCAATAGTCAAGGATCCATGCCGCTCATGCAAATATATGTTGAAGGCTTGAAAAACAATGAACCTCACATGGATGTAGCAAAAACTCACTATTGATGTCAAATCAACTATAAGGAGAAACTACCAACATGCCACAAACAAGTAGAATCCTGTTTCATGGTCCCACTAGTTCTAACAAACTACCTTAGCATGCTTTTCCTAGAATCAACCAAGTGTACTCTCAAACCGTGCACACCGTTACCATTTAAGAAGAAAAGCATTCAACTATACAAGTCTTAAAGTATTATGTCCAAAGCAAGAACAAAACAAAGATACATTGCAAATTTGCCTTGATAGAAACAAAAATCTTTTTGGAGTTTTTCAAGATATAAGAACATGGAAAAGCATATACAAAGGTGCATAGCATATGTGAATCAATATCCCATCAAACATGATATAATACCTTCCCCCAAGCTTAAATGAGACAATACACTCAAACATAAATCATAAAAACCATGGGAGGGGAAAACAAGGAGATTAATCCAACAAACCAACATATATCCAATAAGTCATCATCCACTTGAGAAAGAGAAAGAAGTACAACCAAGATTGGAAGAATCAACATTAAAAGCATGAGCATATACATCACATTGGGAGGTAGGGGCACAATCAAACTTATGAGCTAGATTTGTTAACTTGAGAATGCACATCATTATTATGAACAAAAGGGGAAATAGAATCGAAAGCATTTGTTCTAGGTTCAACTATGGGATCACGTGACATATCATGGGAAATCATGCTAGCATTAGAAGAATTAACACATTGCACATCAAATTTAGAAGCATGATAACCCCCTTTATGAACTTCCCAAGCAAACCAAACATAGAATTCCCAAGCATCATCAATAGAAAATGCTCTAAATCTACCATTATGCATTCCTTCAACTATGTCCCTAGTTTGCTCATTCAAACTAAAATAAAAAATCTCACAAGCCTCCAAAATATTACAACAATTATGGTCTAAACATCCCTCAAGTCTATTGAAATATTCACAAAAAAGATCATTGTCATAATGAGGAAATGATATACATGCCATTTTTTTTTACAAACAAGCAAAAATCAAATAAAAGAAAAGTATGTACAAAGACCTAGACTCAAGAAATCAAAGACACTCAAACATAGACACCGCTCCCCGGCAACGGCGCCATTTTGACGAGGGGTGGAACTAGGTCGTTGAAACTAATCCTCCCTTGATCAAACTTTATTTATAAACACTTAACAAACTTATATACTAGTATAGAGGCAAGTCAAGGGTCGAACCCAAAGGAATGGTAATGTTCAAGCGCTCTCAATTGTGCGCCTAAGCTAGGTCAAAGTATAAGGATTAAAGGTAAACACCAACCTACTAACAAATAAAGAAACCAAACAAATAAAGCACTAGGAACGGGGATCAACAAGTAATCATGACAATTTTAGAAACTCGGGAACGATATGAAAATCAATGGTTGTGAAGACTAATGGAAAGATCAATCAAAAGAGTCAATAAGCTATCTCCTTGAGGTCAAACTAGCGCCAACTACGAGAGACTCTAACTAGGAGCATCACTAATAAAGCTCAATCGACAATTGCAATTCCTAAATCAATGGTCCTTATCATTAGAAACTACGATGCAATCTAGCATAATTCTCAAGGCCTAATCGAATTACACACATGAAAACTTCCATTAATCACTTTAATCTCAACAATTAATCAACACAATCCCCAAATTAAGCACAATTAATCAATCATACAAGTTTCACCCAATCCCTAGTGTAGGCGTCGTTCGAAGTGCGCCTACGTTAAAGCATTTTGTGAATATGCTTGGCACTCATAGGAAGCGGGAATTGACATAATACGATTAGGGACAAGGAAAGTACGGAGCCGCCAACAAGTTTTTAAGGAACTTGTAAACCGTTCATGGATCATAAAAGGCAACCACGATAAAGGGACAACGATGGGCAACAACGATTGACCCGTGAAGGTTACACCCCATTCATAATCCATGAGATTACTAACTCCATATGATTCAAAACCATGAAAGGAGGATCGGGGATGATGGTACGAAGTGGTCATGGAGTCACATTCGCCCGTATTGGCCTCTACTCGATTCTTATAGTGAAAAGTGATTTCTGCTATCTAAAAGACATACAAACAAAGATTCAATTTGCTCCAAACTATTATTAGGCTAAATTGGTTAAATATTAATGCAACACATAATTCTAAAATATTTGTGATCACTTGAATTAAATAACAAGATTAAAAAGGAACCTAAACCGGTTGTCCAAATTATCTTATTAAGCGTGATTTTCAATTACATATTCCCTTTAAACATGCAATATAGTGATCATTATAACAATAGAATAAACATTAATATTGGAAGAAATTTAAAAATAATAGCGTTAGTCAAATTAAATATAAAATAACCCTAATCATGATACTAACAATATTAAAATAAAATAGGAGTAATTAAATTAATTAATTACTCACATTCCACAAGTTCCTTTAAATTGCTACATCATGAATAAACTGTTAATAACTTCAATTAAAATATAAATCAAATTGAAACAATTAAATTAAATAATAAGTAGAGTTTATTTAATCCAAACCCTCAGTCAATTTTACCTTTCACACATTAAAGTTTTTTGGTATCTTCGTAACAGTACCTAAGAGACCGCCTATTAGTATTAGATTAAAACTGAATATGAATGTGGCCGCACCTCGATGTGAGGTTGCCACGTATCCGTTAGGAATCAGGCCAAACGTAGCTCTAACCGAACTTTTGCACAAGTGTATGTACACCTTAAAGAGGTCTTTCAAGGGTTGTAATGGTTAAGCTGATGGTTTAAAGAAGAAAAGGGTACAAGGCTCAAGACCCGAGAGAATCCTCAAGATGTGTAATTGTGAATTTGAAAATTTTGAATTTTGCAAGTTTATTTTCATTTTTTTCCAATTTTTTTCTTTTGAATCAATGCAGGCATTCTTAGATCATGCGGTCCATCACTTACTTAGTATTCATTTTTCTCGAGCACGGTACCAAGCACTCGATAAGAGACGCAATTTGAGACATGTTCGTATCAAAGACAATGGAACACTTCCCTTTAGACATTGTTTTATTGTTGCTTTGCTGCATTTTTTTTACTTACTTTATGAATGTTATACAATTACACATCTTCCAATCCCAGGGTTAAGTGAATGTGGGTTGAAGAAATGACAGGGAATGGAATGTGGTTGATGAAGAAATGGAATGTGATTGAACGGTTAACAGGGAATGACAGGGTTGCAAAGGTGCCTCAAGTCATTTGTGTAACTTATGTTTAGTTCGGTAATTTTTTATTTTTTTTTGAGTATGAATGAATGAAAAATGTTATGATCGAGATGTAAAGGAAATTTGCTCATTTTATTAATGGAAAAGGTGAACGAAACACATTAAACATATAAGAATTTGAAATGAAAAACCTACGCTAGACATGAATGGGGGAATGGAGATGAATGATAAAGAAAAAAAAAAGAAATCATGAAATCTTACACGAAGGATTTGATGTGCGCCTTGTGTTCATTACTTCTTGTCGCCTTGAGGGACAGGAAGTTTGTTTGCATCCACCAAGTCTTGAATGACGTCCTTCAAATTCCAACATTGCTCCGTAGTGTGGCCCCTTTCTTGGTGGTATTTGCAATGGGCATTGGGATTCCATTTGACTCTCCTTTCTTCAGGTTTTGGCTTTGGAAATGGCCCAATAGGTGTGATCAAGCCTTGACCATAAAGGCGATCAAAGGCCGCATCATAAGTCATTCCTAGAGGAGTGTAACTTCTTTTTATCTTTGGCAATGGAGCATCAAAAGCTAACACTTCGTTGAGATCAACTTGGCTTATATTGTTGATAGTATTTTTGTGCTTAAAAGACGAAGAAGAAGGATGTTCGTTCTTCTTGTTTTTCCAAGTGTTATTATTGTAACTACCGGCAGTCTTTATTAGCTCATCCTCGATATTGATGTCGATGTCGTATACAGCTTCGTAAGTGTTCAGTGGATAAAATTTGAGATGTTCCCTATACTTGTGAGTCAGATTTTGAATAAAGAGGCAAACCATCTCTCTTTCTTTTGGAGGATCTACCAAGAGTGAAGCCTTTTCCCTCCACCTGTTCAGATAAGCGGTGAAGCCTTCATTCTCTTTCTGTTTGAGATTGGAGATTTCACATATAAAAGTTTTAGTTTGAATGTTAAACTTGTAACGATTCATGAAACTATCGGTGACATCTTGCCAAGTCGCAGTACGCTTGGCATCTAAGGAATAAAACCATTGTTGGCAAGCAAGTTCTAAGGAGAGATCGAGGGAACACCGTAGGGAATAGTGTTAGGTCCAATCCCTTAAGAGCCATGGTTGCAGAGAACGCCTTCAAATGGAATATTGGATTGTCAGTAGGCTTGAACTTTGGAATATCAGCAGTGGAGAACTTCTCAGGGAGCCTGTCTTTCACATCCAAAAGAGTGGGAGGTTGTTCCACATAAGTGAAATCCTCAGAAATTTTACTCATTTGTTCCTTCAATTTGTCAAGGGTAGAAACAGTGACCTTGTTTTGTTCCATGGTAGTGACCCTAGTGGTAAGGGTTTCCATCATGGCAGACAGTCTCGACGGATTTGTTAATGTTCTCGATATCTTCCTTAGTGGCCATTGAAAGGTGATAATTAATGTGGAGATGGCAAAGTTCACTTTAAATGCCTTTAGGATTTAAGAGATTGTTGCGGTAATGACTCAAACCGTATTAATCAACCCCTACTCCTTGACCAAGTACTATGAAATAAAACATTCACTTAATTGTTTGACTCATTGCTCAAGGTAGGAAAGGAAGGGAAGAAAATAGACATTTGAAATCAGGTGAGAAAACTCCACTCATTTTTTATGACGAAAAAAAAGGTGCATGAACCTAGTATACGATCATAAACGACATGGTGCACGACTCGAGTCGAAACATTAAGAAAGTGTGTGGACTATACTTGACTCGTGAGTGATTAAGTGATGTTATAAGACTCGTGGTATGATCGTATTGCTAGACATGTGACCAGTAACAAAAATGACTGACATGTGGACCAAATTAGCACGGAAAACCAAAATAGGGGCTGACTGGACTTAAACTTGGGCACCGTATCGCGGCGCAACTATCGTGTCACAACAAACCTGCACCGTGGCGCGGTACAGACCACCGTGACATAGTACTGATTGTCGTGACGCGGCGTTTTTTGCCGTGTCACGGTAATCAGTTCCAGTTTTTTTTTTGTTTTTTTTTTTTAAAGTTTTATCAATTTTAGAGTTTGCGCTAATTACTAAGTGAGTATGGTCCATTGGCAATCGTTAGTCATAAAATAATCCACCATAGACAAAGAAAGATCGTTAAGGTTAGGATCAAAACGATCAAATATGCACACATAGATCATGTAAACACAATGATGCAAATAAGAGTTCGCAACCTAAGGTCAATTCTATGTACGACTATGGTCAGGTTTATTTGGTGTCAGTAGGGTACCATGGTTAAGAGTTTGGACGCGTTAGCAAGGCAACCTCCCTTGAGGGTGTATGCCAACGGGCAGCTCCGCGAGTTCGTGATGAAATCGAACTTTACTCCATGGTTGGGGTGGATTTAAAAACTCGGATGAACCCTTATTGCCATGAGCGTTTTTAGGTTGATAGAGCTTAGACCCCCCGAGGCTAAGACGTATGTAGAACACACACGTTTTTTCAGAAAAATCGAAGGAAGCTGACTATGAGAAGAGAAATAAGCCCCTGGAAAAATTTCAGGACAGCCGCGACACGGCAGAATCCACCGTGTAACGGTGCTGGACACCGCATCACAGTGCCCTGTGCCGTGACACGGCAAGCTCTGCCGTGGCGCGGCAGTCAGGAAATCTGACTGGTGCCCATATTTTCTTCATTCACGACCAGGTTATCCAATTTTTCCTACGGGACAGACCTGAAATACAACGTTAAAACGTCTATGCATATGTAAAAATGCCAATTTAATCACAGGAAAATTTTCAAGAATCTTTCAAGTCTCATCCACTCATCTTAATTAAATACCTATCACTCAAATCGATAAATAACCAAAACTCCTCCCCAGTGGAGTCGCCAAATTGCAAGCGTCGTTCGAAGTGCGCCTACGTTTAAGCATGTTGTGAATATGCTTGGCACTCATAGGAAGTGGGAATTGACATATACGATTAAGTACAACGATTAGGGACAAGGAAAGTAAGGAGCCGCCAACAAGTTTTTTAAGGAACTTGTAAACCGTTCACGGATCATTTAAGGCAAACAAGATTAAGGGACAACGAAAGGCAAAAACGATTGACCTATGAAGGTTACACCCCATTCATAATCCATGAGATTACTAACTCCATATGGTTCGGAACCACGAAAGGAGGATCGGGGATGATGGTACGAAGTGAGTCATGGAGTCACATTCGCC
>MATQ01001549.1:28457-43096 GCA_001687025.1 Chenopodium suecicum | reverse complement strand
CACTTTACCTGAGCTTGGAATCCGAGCAGATAAACTTTACTTCCGCACGTTTTATTACCGAACGCTTACTAACTTAATCTTCGGAGGCGGACCACCGACCATCCGGCGGTCCGTTTGCTTTGCAGGTACAGGCGTCCTTTGCTGAATCCAGTCTCAGTGTTGTAACTCTCCCAAGGGACAAAAACTCCCGAAACAGATTTTATGATATGGCCGTTTTAGTGGAAGGGTGTTAGTTTTGGGTCGAGTTTAGTGTTTTGCTCATATCTTTTTCGTTGTAGCTCGGAATTGGGCTTATGATATGTGGTTGGAAAGTTTATTTCAAGGCCTATCCAACCAAATAATAATTGGATCAAAAATATAAGACCAAAAAAATTAGTTTCTCTCGATTTTTTTATGTGGACACGAAAAGTGGAAAACAAGCTATGGTTTAGGGAAATGAGCTAGGAAATGGATTGATTTATGGAATGTATTGGATAGAACATGGATTTAAGCACTCAAAGATTAAATACTCAACCCGACCAATAATGACGGTGAAAGGTTGTTCATAACAGTACCTAAGAGACCGCCTATTAGTATTAGATTAAAGATTTAATTATTTTAAACTTATTTTAATATACATTTCTAGACTTAATAAGAGAAAATTAATCAAACGTAACAAGGGCTAGTCTCTTGCAATAATGCACCATAATTCATAAATCACAAGTTAGGTGCCAAAAAGGACGGTTAGGAGTACAAGCCATATCTTCTATTGCCCCATTCATCAGTGACAAATTTTGAGAAAATGTCTCAGCTTCAACTATTTTAGAAAATGTTTCGTCTTATAGGCAGTGGCGGATCTAGGGGGTACATAGGGTAACAGTTGTATCCCCATTCTGCAAAAAAACAACTGATACAAAAAGAGGCGGTCTCTTAGGTACTGTTATGAAGATACAAAAAAAAACTGATACAAAAAAACTGATACTAATAGGCGGTCAATGTCGTTGGAATTAAGTTAAAATATGTAATGGATCAAAAGTTATGGCCGTTGGAGTGCAAGGGTTTCAGTTTTCGGCCCAGTTTAGTGTTTTGATCATAAATTCTTCTTTTTGGCTCAGAATTGGGTTTATAATATACCGGCGGAAAGATATTTGAAAGGGCTTCCCATTTTTATAGGCCTTGCATGGGAATTTGATGGTTGGTTTACATGTTTTGCTCGGTTTTCAACAATGTAGGTTCCATTGGATTCAATCATTGCATATGACGCATTTAGGTCCGTTATTAATCAAGTTTAAACATGTATGAACATGTTTTAGGCCTAATTAGTATTTTTACATGGTTCTAAGATAATTTGGTCTCAAATATGGGTTTCAACTTACTTCATAATTCTTTTCAGAGTCCATAAACATTTAAACTTTGATCTAACATGAAAAACAGATTTTTGTAACATCATCGCACTTCCTTTCAGGACAAGAGGCCAAAAGTAGGTGTCTACACAAGGTAACCGCCTGCTTTATTCTTTGTTTTTTCTTTTTTCTTTTTTTTCGAAATTTTTTTCCCAAACGCCCACGACACGGCCTAGGTTAGCGATTAGCTGGTCACCGGAGGAGTGCCGACTACTCCTTATTGGAATTTCCTTCGAGAACTTCCCCAAGTTCGATCGTCTCTATGTCTTTGCAGGATACAATTGCCAAGATAAATAGCATTTCCAGGCTTCAAAATTCTAACGACTCCTTTAGGGTGCCTGTAAGTGAAATTTCAAAACATCCGCCTGGTACTCCATGTACCCCTAGCTCCTCAATTTTGGTGGAGTCTATGGACAAATTAGAACAGAAAACCGGGGCGATTGATCTAGCTTCGGAAGAGGAGTTGAGGGGGGATGCTACTGACCCTACCCATATCAGACCCAAAATTTTGGACTCGGAATTCTAGGATTATAACGGTGATTCTGAGCCATCTACTTATGAAGGGGGCTCTACGGATTCAGAGGAGGCGCGCTCCTTGCTGGAGGCGGCAAGGGAGTCCCTATCAGTCGATAGGGGAGAGGTCTGGGCCGAGTCGTCGACCTCGCGTTGCATGGAGTTTGCCGCCTATCATCAAATTGTACTTGAGGGCAGGTAGAAGGCCATGACAGATAAATTTGGGGAGTTCATTTCTAACCATGTCTTGGACCATGGCTTTCTCCACAACGTCCCCGATGCTATTGACACAACATTATGTGTAATAGGGTCTAGCTATCGGGATGGATGTTTTGGCTGCTATGAGGCAGCCATTCAAGCAGGTCGTTGCTTTCCTCTCCATCCGGTTGTGGAGGAATTTTTAGATGGGTACCAACTGAGTATCTGGCAACTTGCCCCCTACTCTTGGGTTAACATAATGGAATTCGTTGCCGCCTGTGAAATGCTTGAGGTATTGCCAAGCTTTGAGGCCTTCTACAAGTCATAGGGTTATACGATGGCCATCAGGAAAAAGTCTAAATGAAAGGAATGGAGGACAAAATTTTATATCCGTCTCCTCCCCCGACCGAATGCACAACATAAAATACGATCGGTGAAATCGAAACCCTTTTTTACTTTCTAGAGGGGTTGCTCTACCGCCTGTCCTATAGAATGCGAAGAAGCAAATTTTTTACCGGGGCCTTTTCTCAGTGATCGTCCAGTCTAATACAGGACGGGGGAGAAAGAAGCAACCCCCCAAAGCTACATTCCCCGCTACGAGTGGCTGTCTGATGAGAATTCTTTGGCCGTTTGCGATCTGTGTTCTAAGAGGCCGAGAAGTAGTCGAGTCGTATGTTTATTCAAGTTTTCTGTCAGCCTTGACTTTATTTCATTTCTAACCACTTGACTTGTTATGCAGACAAAGCTATGGAGAAGCTGTCAGCCTCAAAGAAATCAGCTGCTCACTCAGCTGCTTATTATCATTCGTCCATTGGGAAACTAAAGAATGATGATTTGAATGCGGATCAAATGCCCAAGGTGAGCTTAAACTTGGGTATTTATGTTGAACGAGTAGATTCAAATTTTCCGCCTGGTTTTTTTAACTCTTTATGTTTGTGCAGGGTGGATCTTCCTAACCACCCCCTTCCTCTCAAAAAGCCTCAAAACTTCAGAAGAAGACGGGTGGTGACGTGGGTACTTCTTGCAAGTATAGAAAACACATTTCCCACAAGCCTAGTCTGAAGGAAATAGACGGCTTCTACCCCCAACAGGTAGGACACCTACAAAGACGGATGCCCATGGAGTGTCGAAGAGTGGCAAGCTACTCAATAGTGTTAGCAACTCAGCAGTAGGTGGGAGCAAACCTCCCGCGGAGGAGGCAAAAGGTATAACTGCTTTTAACCCTTTACCTTATCCTTATAGGGTAAATTTTAATCAGTAGTCGTCTAGAAACTCAGAAGACACTCGGTTCTTTGGCCGGATTTACAACCTTTATTTACAAAGTGTTAAATGTGTAAATGATCCCCCGAGGCCAGATATTCAACAATTGGCAAAGATGATGCTGAGGGCGATGGCCAAGGAGGAAAGGGCATCTTTCAGGGGAGTCGGCACCCTCAACCTTGATGCCATTCTGGCTCTTCTCGCTGAGGTACCTTACTTGTAAAGTTTTTCTACTTCATGTAGTGTATGTGGCCATTTGATAATAATGCTTTTCACACTTTGCCTAATGTATGCTATGCTGCGAATAAATGGCCTTAAAAGGCCGATTCTTTATAAGTTTAAAGAGATAAAGGCTGCAAAATCTCGAGCCACCTCCTCTCTTGATACGACAATTTTTTAGATTGCTTAAAACGAGCTCCTAACACTTGATATAATGTATTCCCAGGTGTCCACCAACCTACAGATCAAGACCGATTTGGACGCAGCGAGGAGGCGGATAATAGAGCTTGAGAATGAGGGTAAGGATATCAAGGCCAAACTCAAGCCCCTCTAGGAGGCAGACAATAAGGTTGATGGGCTTCAGGAGACCGTCTGGAAGCTAAAGAACCGACTGGGGAACAAGGAGGCCCAACTTGAAAAGAAATATAAGTCATGGGCCGAGGAAGGAAAGAAATCCTTGGTCAAGCAAATGATGGAAGACTATGACGCCATCATGCAAATAACTTGGGAATCCCTTTATCCGAATGCTAACTACAAGAGCTGGAAGGAGAAGTTCGAGGCGACCAATGATGAGTTCAATGCCCAACTTCTAAAGTAAGCCGAGGAAGAGACGTTAGTTGGGGCCGAGGGTAAGTCATACAACTCTATTTGGGAGTCGTCATCGTGTGATGATCAAGAGGAGGAGGAGGATAAGGAAACTAGAGAGCAACCGTCCGGGGGCAACAAGGATGATGCGGCTGCCAATACTGAAAACCTCTCTTCTGATACTTAAGCTTTCATATGTTCTTTCTGCAGTCAAATGGCCATTTATAAGCTTTAGTGGCCTGCATGCCGAGTATTTTTGTCTCTTTATTGACCAAGGGGTTAGGTAAATTATTAATCTTTGTCGGTTGTACCAGTTAAATTTTATAGTTGACCCTAGGGTCGGCTAGTTTATTTATGAACCATCCGGCTATGCGTCCGACTTTTATCATTTTGTGCTTCTTGCTTTAAAATTTGTAAATCCTTTTAATTTATTTGGTATGAATAGATTTTAGATAAGTGTTTGTATATTATGCGACTGTGACTATATCGGATGTCTTTGCCCTTGGCCGAACGTGCGCTTTCTTTTAAAGAAGAATTGATTGATTTTGAAATTATTGATACTGAAAAGAGTATGATTAGTTTCTAAGTCAATCAACCCCTATGGTAACTACCCCAAACCAAGTGGACAGTTGGCCATCGAGCATATAGGAAAGTACTAATTTTATCCGGCCATTTAGCCTCGTTAAGTTATTTTACAATTAAACTTTCACCTTCTAAGTTTTATGACTTAGCTTAAAAAAATTGAGTAAAATTAGGCCGCCTGTGCTGCCCCAGAGCAATAATAGTCAGTTTATTAACATCTGCATCAGAGCCTCTAATTGAAAAAGTAGCCGTTTACCGCTTGCTTAAGTGTTAGAAGTATTTTTTATTTAAGTTGTCTACATTCCAAGTTCTGGCTTTGTGCCTGTCGTCTAGTGTTTCCAGCCGGTAGGTATCGCCTCTTACTTTTACACGGATCCGGTAGGGGCCTTCCTAATTGGGTGTTAGCTTGCCTTGCTTAGTGGCCCTATCGATTGCCTCCATCTTTCATAACACAAAGTACCCTAATTTTAAGGGTTGTTTGTGTACACTTCTATTGTAGGCTTTCGTAATTCTCAGACATTAGATCTCATGATGCAAGGCGGCATTGGCCTTGGATTCTTGGAGTGAGTCAAGTGCTAGCCGCATGGCCTCTAAGTTCACCTCTTCATCATATAGCATGACCCGAAAGGTCGGTTCATAGTGCTCAATAGGCAAGATGCCTCTATACCATACACCATGAGAAATGGGGTTTCACTAGTTTCCCCTTTTCAGTTGTTTGGATGGCCTATAAGACATAAGTTAACTCCTATGCCATATGCCTCCAGCTCTTTTAATTTTCATCTTGATACCTTCTGAGATTAGTTTATTGAAGGCTTAAACTTGGCCGTTTGCTTGGGACGGCTGACTGATGCAAAACAATGTGAGATCTCTTGATCTCCCAGCAAATTTTTGAGCTAAGGCGTTTCAAACTGAGGGCCATTGTCAAAAACCATGGACATATCAAATCGGGTGATAATGTTCTTCCATATGAAAGAGATAACATCCTGTGTCCTAATGTTTTTGACGGCCTCCGCCTCTACCCATTTGGTGAAGTAGTCGACATCAACTAAGATATACCATCATCTTACTAGCGCAAGGGTATATGGTCCTAGGATATCCATGCCTCATTTCGCGAATGGTATGAGGCTATGAATAGCTGTCAGATCTGTGGTCGGACAGTGGATTAACTTGTCAAACCATTGACACTTATCACACTTTTCACCATTGCCATGGATTTTGCCTCAAGCGTGTGCCTAAAGTAGCCCTGCTGCCTAGCCCTAGCTGCTAGAGCCCTGCCTCCTATATGGGAGGCGTAATAGCCTGAATGTAATTCTTCAAGAACATCATACCCTTTCTCAGGGGTGGTGCACTTCGTAGTGGGCTTTAGAAAGCCCCTTTTGAAGAGTTCTCCATTTTTGATTTCAAAGTTAGCCACATGTGTTTTCATTGCGACCATTAATGGATATGTATCCGGAAGGGTGCGGTTTAGCGGATAGGTCTAGATGTCGTTTCTCCAGGTTGAATATCAGTTAAGTACTCCAATGGGATCTTCCTAAACAATACTTCGTTTTTCCATATTTCCTAGAAGACTGACCGAGGCTGTATGGAATATTTCAAGCATCCCACACTTGAGCCCCAATGTGATTATTCACTTAAGCATGGTGGTGTCCAAAGGGAAAGAAGCTAGAGCAAAAGAGTCGCCAACAAGTTTTAGGAACTTGTAAACCGTTTGCAGGGTGAAGGTTACACCCCTTCACTATCCATGAGATCGCTAACTACATAGTGGTTTGGAAGCATGACTGGATATTTGAGGATGAAGGTACAAATCCAACTTAAAAGAGATTGAACCTCCCTTAAAAATAGGCCTCTACTTTANTTTTTTTTTTTTTTTTTTTTTTTTTTTTTTTTTTTTTTTTTTTTTTTTTTTTTTTTTTTTTTTTTTTTTTTTTTTTTTTTTTTTTTCTTTTTTGCTTCGTATCTCTTTCTAATAACTAAATACACACGTTAGTCACTTGAAGGAAAGTAAATTAAATCAAACTATTAAATAAAATAATTAATGTAGGGATTTGGGACCAAACCCTCAGAAATCATCAACCTTTCATGTCTAGGGCGAAGGCAACTTCGAACTTGGATAGGTGTGTCTAAGATTCATGAACGCGGTATTTTATTTGTAAAAAGCTAGGCTCAGAAAAGGAGAAAGAAAAGCTATTAGCTTAAGAGAGAAGAGAATAGAATATTGTTGATGATTGTTGGTGATTGTTGGTGAATAAAAAGGGGAAATGCGACCCTATTTATAGAGAAAATAGTCCGAAAACGATATAAAAGAGATCGAATTCGAATCGAGATTAAACAACTCCTGCCGCAAATGACAGGACCAAGCGCGAAACGATAAGGATCACGCATGGCGACAGAACCCTATCGTCATGCGACAAGGTTGTCGTTTGGTGCTGGTTTAAAAGATAAAACACGCTTTTGTTCGGAATCCTTTTCCTAATATAATTAAGTAATTAGACTTCGCGTTTATCAATTTTAAATCAAATTTATTATAATAAAACACTTATTTTATTAGAAATCAAATTCCATATTTTCAAAGATAAAATTTTTAATCCTAACTCTATTAGAATTTCAAATAACCTTCTAGATTATTCTAGAAGATTAAAATCAATCCTAATAACTTTAGAATTATTAATTAATGGGCCCTCCACTAAATCATTGGGCCATAGAATCATTTCAAGCCCAATTTAGTATTTGGCGATAACTTCCACATTATTCATTCGAATTGAGCTTATAATATATCATCGGAAAGGTCTTTTCGAGCCTAATCTAAATACACTATTATTGGACCCTTGTCATGGACCAAACTAAATTGGGTTGGCTATTTTCATAAATAGTATAGATTTTTCGAAAACAAAAAGAAAGATATATATTTTAAGAAAAACAACCGCATCACTAGACTTTTCACACATTCACTTCGTTCAATAATCATTGACGTGAAAATTACTCATAACTGGGTTTTGTTTTTGGGGAGACACAATTAGGTGTCTACAGAGGTGTATCACAGGAGGTTAATGACGCTAGTTTTGACAGAGCATCCGCCTGATTATTCCGAGACCTGGGAACTTGACTCAGAAGAAATTCTTCAAGTCTCCTAGGTTCAAGTTTCACTGCTTGCATATTTGACCATAGCTGGATAGGTAGCTTCATAGTCACCATGGTACTGGCTAATGACCAATAGGGAATTCGAGCAGACATTAATTTTTGATGCCCCTGCTGCCTTACACATGCGGATGCCTGCTAGCAGGGCTTGGTACTCTGCCTCATTGTTTGAGGCTTGGAACTTAAACCGTAGTGCATACTCATACTTCCTTTAGGGGATTGACAGATAATGCATGCACCACAGTCGTTCATGGTAGAGCTCTTGTCTACGTACACTTTCCAAACCTGATCAAGATTATCCAGTGCAACAAGCCTTTTCATTTCGACATTGAAGTGGGCAAATGCCTGGTCTTTTACTACCTTCCTTGGTTCGAAAGTTATTTCAAGACTTTATATTTTAATAGCCCATTCGAGCATTCTATCAGATGACTCTAAGGCTGTCATTGGCCACATCAGATTTTAGCCTGTGTAAACTACAACCGCATGTGCTAAGAAGTAGGGTTTTAACTTCTTAATAGCCATGAAAAGAGCAAGACCAAACTTTTTAACCATAAGGTACTATAAACACCTTATTGTGTCTCCCCAAAACCAAACATAGTGATGATTATCTTTCGCGTCATTTGAATATCGAGCAAGATGAAATATGAAAGAGTCTCGTGATTCCTCTGTTTTTATAACAATACTTCTTTCTGTTTTCAAAAATCATTCATTTCATACTCTATAAATGAAAAATGTGAAGTCTAGTTTATTTTAATCCATGATAAGGTTCCAATAATGGTATAGTTAAATGGGGCTTGAAAAGACCTTTCCAACGATATGTTATAAGCCCAATTTTGATGAATAATGAGGAGGTTATGGCCACTAGTATATAATTGACTTTATGTATCACGGATTGGTAACACTTTTTAAATTGCAAATTTATTATATTCATAAGTAACACTTTGGTAACATTTTTTTAGAATGTATCACTCACTGTAACACTTTTAATATATGTATCATTACAAAGTAAAATTTTTAAAATAGGTAACATTTTTTAGTAACATTAAAAGGTGTTACATATTTGTTTTTGAAAAAGATAAAAAAATTCAATTAAAAAAGTGCTCCAATAAGTGTTACTAGGATTTTTCAAAAAAAAAAAAAAAAAAGTGTAACTAGGAATGTAATTCCCAATTTTAACAATTCATTGATATCTCTAGGTTATTATTGCCGCCAAAGTGAAATAAAAAATATTGTAAAATTTTGGGGTAAAATAATACATGAAACCGCCAAAGAAGTAAAAAAAACACTCACTCAGATATTAGTCATTGAATTTCCTCCTCTCAACAGCGAACTCTGACGAGTGACGACCTAGCGCAATTTCATCATATTCACTGGTTGTCTTGATCGTGATCTTGGGTATAATCAAAATTGATCATTGTGCTTTCAATTGCAGATAATCTTTGATTTATGGTAGTTGTTTTAATTTTTTTGTAGTTATTTATTTATTAATTTTAAAGAATCTATGAATTAATTACACATTAATTTTCAAGTATATATCAAAATTAATTTTTTTTATATTTATTTTTATGTTTTGTAATTGAATTTTAATTTAAGTTTTTAGAGAGATTACATGCAATTCATCAGTTCAAAATCGCAAAATGGGTGCACATATTGTAGTGGAGGAAGAATGTTTTTGTTGGAGTTTCTTGAATTAATGTTATATTCTGATTTACAAGTTGATTATGTGAAACTTTGATTAGAAAAAATAGTCTTCTTTCTATGGGTTTGTGATCAATTGTGTGTGCTTTTGTAGCATTCGATTAATTATGGTAATTATGTTGATGTTCTGCAATGTCATGAAGCTGAACATATTTTCAAATACCAGGATTAGAATCATTAGATGTTGTTTTATTTAAAATATTGATAGAATATGTGTTGGGTGTGTTAACTCGGGGCAGCCCGGTGCGAGCCTTAACATTTGATGCTATTAGCCTTCATGACTTTATTAATTCCTAACTTGGATCAATCATTCACCTACCAATATCAGATAATGTATTAGGGAAGGTTAAATATCTTTAATTCTTAGAATTATAATATTGAACTATCTGATCATAGTTTGTTTTTTTGCCATTGGAAAACGTTGTACACTATCTTTTATACCAACACAAGCAATAAACATTTATGATGCTTGCAATGCACAAGTTTTGATTATAAGTACAGTGTTCTACATCCTTTTCCCCTTCGAAACTGGTGTGTGTATTAATCTGCGTTATATAGAAAGATTGTAAGGGTGAATATTATTTAGGCTATGCAGTTCAATGTTGGGAAAAATTCTGGTGTAACACACACACAAAGAATATATACAAATGAAGAGGGTATGCAGAAAACTAACCAGAGTACTAAACAGAATAACAATGAGATTACAACTGATCATCAATGATCTCTCTCATTATACCTCTACAAAACTTGAAAACTGAAGTAATATAACTTCATTAAAAAAAAGGTTCAGTGC
This sequence comes from Chenopodium suecicum, assembly GCA_001687025.1. Classification (NCBI taxonomy): domain Eukaryota; kingdom Viridiplantae; phylum Streptophyta; class Magnoliopsida; order Caryophyllales; family Amaranthaceae; genus Chenopodium; species Chenopodium suecicum. Next base: position 32,731 of record MATQ01001549.1, on the reverse strand, counting down.
TGCAGATTTTTTCTACAAATCACAAAATGAATATTTATGCTTTGTAGGATAAGGCCACAGTAACGACACCTCTGATTAGTCCTTCCCACCATATAATAAACTGAAATTGCAAGTTGTCAGAACTTTGACAGATTGGAAGTTGAACAGAATTATTGGGACATACCTGTGTAGGATTTTTTTTTTTAGTCAATGTTCTCAATAGTCATGTGGCTTGCAACATGATTTTCATTTTATATGTATGCATGTATATATGCTTGGCTTGTTGTGATGTGACTTGCAATCGAATGATTATTAGCTTGGGGTAATTGCCTCGGAATTCTGATAGTTATTATGTTAATAGCTAGTTTTTCGGTCATTATAACGGCTAGTTTAGAATAAGGATTAATAAAATTAGTTTAGCTATAGTTTCATTTGATTTAGTCAGTTTTAGATTCTCTTTCCTTATTCAATACTTAAAGCTTGAAAGGGATTGCGTTAGTCCTTGATTAAATATATTGTCATTCCTTTCAGAAATGTTAAAATTATGTGCCAATATTTTAAATCTTTAAATTCACTATGTTTAAATTTTGATAAAGGAGACGAAATGAGTAGTTAGGCCAACTTCTTACAATCTAGTCATGAGTATGAGAAAGGTGTAGAGGATTATTTAGATAAAGCGTTCTATCATCGCTTTTGGCATCGTAGAGAGACAGTGTTCAATCATTTGATTGCAAATGGGATCGAGCCTTGCATTGAAGGATGACATTGTTATGAAAAGGGCATGTCATCAACATCAAATACTAAGAGGGATGTTGAAGACATGCATGATGATATTGAACGTATGATATATGATGTTCATAGAGATGTGGCAGAAAGGTATGAAGGTGTTTGAGATGAGCCGAATGATGAGGCTAAGAAGTTTTATAAGTTAGTTGAAGATGGTAAACAAGAGTTATATCCTAGGTGCAAAATGTTTTCAAAGATATCATTTATTATTCGTTTTTATCTTTTGAAGTGTACTCATGGGTTAACTAATATAGCAATTTCAGAGTTTTTGGATCTTTTTCGTGAAGTGCTACCAGATGCATCCAATTCGCCTAACTCTTTTAATGAGGCAAAGAAATTGATAAAAGATCTGGGTCTTCATTATGACAAGATTGATTCATGTCGTAATAATTGTATGCTATATTGGAAGGAGCATGAAGCTGCCACGTCTTGCTATGTTTGTCATTCTCCAAGGTGGAAAGAAACACAGAGTGAAACCCAAGAAGATATTAGCAATCAACCACCTAAGAAAGTGCATCTAGTCCCTAAAAAAGTTCTTTGGCATTTCCCTCTTTAACCAAGGTTTCAAAGGTTGTACATGTGTTCAGAAACAACAGAGCTAATGTGGTGGCACGATGAAGAAAGAAAGATGAGTTATTGAGGCATCCCGCTGATGGTGAGGCATGGAAAGAGTTTGACCAAAAGTACCCAGATTTTACTAGTGAGACACGTAATGTTCGTTTGGGCCTCACAAGTGACAGATTAAATCCATTTCAAACTATGAGCACACAACATAGTACATGGCCTGTTGTTCTAATTAATTATAACTTACCACCATGGTTGTGCATGAAGCTAGAATTCTTAATGTAATCTCTCCTTATTCCTGGGCCCACCTCTCCTGGAAATGACATTGATGTCTATCTTCAACCATTGGTTCAAGAATTCAAAGATTTGTGGGAGTATGGGTTGGACACCTATGATGCGGAGAAGCCTCAAACATTTAAGATGCATGTAGCTTTACAATAAACTACTAGCGACTTTCTAGGTTATGCAATGTTATCGGGTTGGAGCACCAAAGGGAAGTTTGCATGCCCTTATTGTCACTACGAGACTTATCGTAATCACTTGAGTAATAGTAACAAATCCTGCTATTGGGCTCATCGTCGACGGTTAGATAAAGATCATCCTTGGCAGCATGATATGGTGTCTTTTAATGGGGAAAAGGAAGAGAGGACATCTCCAGATCCTTTAATAGTGAATCTAATTTAAAGCTTGTTGGAAAACTGGGAAAATAAGTTTAGAAAGTTACAACCAAAGAAGAAATATGTAGATTGTCCTTAGAGAAAGTCCTCGGTCTTCCACACATTGCCTTATTAGAAAGATTGTGGTTATCGTCATCATTTGGATGTCATGCAGATCGAAAAATATGTATGTGATAATGTGCTAGCAACTTTGTCAGACGTACCTGGAAAGTCAAAAGATCATCAAAAGGCTTGATTAGATCTACAAGAAATGGGTATAAGGGAAGAACTACATCCTATAGATATAGATGACGAGCGGTATGTTTTTTTGCCCAAAGCATCATTCTCAATGATGAAGGAAGAGAAAAGCATATTTTGTAGTATTTTGAAGAAGGCAAAGCTGCCCCAAGGTTGTGCATCAAATGTTGTAAGGTGTGTACAAGTCAAGGAGGGGAAAATATCAAGGTACAAGAGTCATGATGCTCATATAATAATGCAACACTTGCTTCTGTCAGCAATTAGATAAACTGTACCAAAGCACGTTGCTTTACTTCTTATGAGATTGAGTGGCTTTCTTAGGGAAATATGCAAGAGATTCATCAATCCAAAAGATTTGGATCACCTTCAAGCAAGAATTGTTGAGACTTTTTGTGAACTAGAAAGAATATTTCCACCTTCTTTTTTTGACATAATGATCCACTTACCGATTCATTTGGTTGATGAAATGAAGCATGGTGGACCGGTGTGTGATTGGTGGATGTACCCTATAGAAAGGTACCTCGGTAAGTTAAAATCATATGTTAAAAACCTATGTCGCCCAGAGGCTTCTATAGCAGAATGTTATTTGTCTGAAGAGTGCTTGATATTTTTCTCTAGGTATTTAAATGCTAGTGTAATGAAGCGATTTAAGTGGTTTCACAAAAGTCAAGGGAAAACTGATGAAATTGATGAAGAATCACCTTTATTCTCTAAGGCAGGTTATCCTCTTGAGAGGAAAAATAAAGGGAAGAAGAAAGGTAAGGTATACACTCTTGATTCAGACACAATGGCTCTAGCACATCGTTATGTGTTGTTTAATTGTCAAGATGACCAAGTTGAGAATTACATCAAGTGAGTAATTTTTTTAATATCTTATCCATTGTGTTTACATTTATATTGTTTTATTACCTTACTTATATGGTTAATAAAATGAAGGGAACATGAAGAGTTTGTGAAGAAGAAGTTTAGAGACAAACAAAAAAAAAGGTGGAAAGTGGCGTAAGATCATAACAATGAATTCATAGTTTGGTTTAGAGAAAAGGTTGTGGTGGATAATGTCCCGGATCATATTAAGTGGCTATCAAAAGTTCCTTCTACTATTGCAAGGAGGTACACCGGATATTTTTGTAATGGATTAAAGTTCTACACTAGAGATCATGATGAAAGGTGTAAAACTCAAAATAACGGAGTCTCTTTAACCGCTTTGTCTCCAAGTTTCGCAAGTAGCAAGGATCACAATCTTGTTCTTGGTAATGTCACATATTATGGGGCTATAAAATTGATAATTGAGGTCGATTATTGGAGTGCATTTAGTGTTAAGTTGTTCGAGTATGATTGGTTCCATGTGAAAGTAGATGATTATGTGTTCTACACTCAAGACGATCTTGAAGAAGATTGGCATTATGTGCACAGAAATTTGCCAAGAGTCTTTTTTCATGCCGAGGGGCAATCTGAACACACATATATGAATGAAGTTCGTGAACCCCCAGAGGATGTAATTCCGGCTACAGATGAAGATGAACACCAAAGTTGGTGCAGAGAAGCTGCTTATGACAGAGATGAGGTGAACGTCGACCATGAAAGGAGGGATCATAATCACGAAGAAAGTTCCGATATAGATGACACTGATTGGGATTTGATGGAACCATCAAAATGACATGTTTAGATTTATTTAAATAATAATTATCCTTCGTTTGAACTAATTATTTAGATTTGACAAACTATTATTGAAGTATTCTATTTTTCTGTTTGAACTTGTTTTCTTATGAAATTTATAAGCCGTTAAATTTAGTGTTGTGCTACAGAATTTACTCTAACCTTAATATAAATCATTAAATTTATTTGAGGTTTGATACTATAGTGACAGTATTTACATTTGGCAGTTTTGAGCTGTGTGGTATCTTGGTGCTCGGGCAACAGGTGATGAGTGGCATTTATGCCACTCTTTTATCCTTTTTCTCTAAGGATTCTCCCCTCATTTGCACTTGTTTGGCCCTTTTTCTAAGCATTTTTACTTAGTTTTGCTTCCTC
>MATQ01001549.1:1758-22588 GCA_001687025.1 Chenopodium suecicum | reverse complement strand
GTTTTGCTTCCTCTTTTCTCTCTCCTTTATCTTCCCTTTTCTTAGTCTTCTCGCTTTGTTCTTATTGTGATTTTCATGCTTATGCTTTGTAGGAACCATTGGGATTTTCAAGAGTAGGAAGCTAAGCTCAAGGGAAGCTGGAGGAAGCATGATTCAGAAGAGGTTCAGCTGAACCTCCTGAAGGTATGGCCGAACCAAGGTGTGGCCGAACCTGCTCAGTGGATCGGCCGAACGTTGAGGCAGGGGCAAGATGAAAATTGGCAGTTTTGCAGGAGTGGCCGAACCACAGGAGTTCGACCAGACCAGGATCAGGGATGTTCGACCGAACCTACCCATGGTTCGGCTGAACCTACCCTGTAGTCCGGCCGAACCTACCCTCTAGTCCGGCCGAACCTTCCCATTTGTTCGGTCGGACCTCTCCTTTTATCAGCTGGCTCTGTACGGACTATGTAAGTCCCATCTTAGAACGTTTTGAAGATTAGATTAACTTAGTTTTAATTTTTCTACATTTTAGGTTAATCTAGAGAGATAAACACTATTAGTCTTCATAAGTAAAGAGAGAAAGTGTGGTTTTCTTCATTGATGAACTTGGATTTTGAATAAGGAGTTTTGTTCAATCCTTTGTAGACCTTATTCTTAAATTAATGAGCAATCTCTTACTCTTTCTCGTTACCTTTGTTTTTTATTTTGCTTATTTGCTTTGATTTTTCTTCTTTGCTTATTAATCATGTTTATGCTTTTTTATTTTATGATTGATATTGTTTTCTATATGATTTGTGAGTAGTCACCTAGCCAAGGGTGTGGGTATGGTGTAGTTGCTAATTGTTCATGTTTATAATGTTGGGGTTATGTTAATGGTGATTAAAGTCTTTGCATGCTTGATATTCTTTGGTCTTTCTTGCAAGTGCACATTGTTAGTTGATCAAAGATGAGTCTTTACTAACAAGTAACGGAAGTTGACTTAGTTTAGATTCATTACTATCGATAATTCTTTGTTTGCACCTTCTAATATATGGTTCAAATGTGGAAACATAGAGGCTATGTTAGGAGAAACCAATTAACCCCGGAAGGCGATTAGATTGGAGCCCTTTACTTCGGTATTCATGCATGTTTAGTTTACCATTGATATGCTACTTTGTTATTGCATGATCAAGCGTCAACTTCACCTACCCATTTCCCTTGGTGCCTAGCTATATTAATTTTAATCCATTTCGTTCTTAGTTTAACCTTCTAGTTATCCACACTTCTTGTTCCGAGATAGCTTAGACCTTAGGTAATGAATGCAGTGCTTAAGCATTTCTCCCTGTGGTTCGACCCCTCTATTTACCCTATACACGTATTAGGTCAGTAGAGCGTTATAAATTCATTTGATTTAGGTGTAGTCGCTCAACGACACGATTATTGCCTTGTCAGCAGGTGAGTTGTGTGGGCTTCACTAAGGTACTTTCTATTATTTACATAATTTCAAGAACTTTTATCTTTGCACTGCATGATTATAGATGATCAGACTCTAGCTCTAGGAAGATTAATTAGCGTCACACATTTTGCAAGATTCATAAAGCTGGCGTGTGAGGTACATTAATCTTGCTAACAGTCTATTTCTGAGTATTAGCAAGATCAATATATGCCTTAGACTATTAACTAATCAGAGTTTTACTGCAATTTGGTGCTTAGGTGCTTTTAGGTGCTTTTTTTGTGCTCAGGTGATATGCATGCTCTTTATCGTGTATTCATTTTGAGCTATGAGCTTCACGTATTGTAACGCTTTGAATAAGCAATTTCTGTATGCTCTGATTATGATTCTTAATTTTTCAATAACGAACCTTTGTGTCTTAATAAAACTTTGCTGCAGCCAACTTGCACCATCATACTTGGGAATTTTGGCACCTTTGAGTATACTGAAATCCAGAGCTGAGTTTAGAACTGAAATCTAGAGCTGAATTCAAAACTGAAATATAGAAATGAAATCCAGAACTGAATTCAGAACTGAAATTTAGAGCTAATTTTAAATATGTGAATTGATTATGAGCATGACAATTGAATGATTAAAGTTGGGATTAGTCCCTTATCTTTTAATGAACCTGATATAATTGCTTGTTGTATGAGTCATGCATGGGGAGTAATTTGATCTCTTGACTTGTGTTGTATATTTAATTTGATCATTATAAATGAGAGTTTTTTTGATGAAATTGTGATCTGACTAGTGTTGAAATAGTGTTGTATATGCTTATATCTTGGTGAAACAATTTATTGTAGAGGAAAATAACTTCAAGCACAGCCAAGTTGGACACTCCCCTAGTTGTATATGCAGCATTCTTAATTTGGCATTTGTTTTGCTTTGTGTATCAATTGTGTGCTCATATCTTGTTTCTTGGTGCTCATTGTGTGTTGTACGTGGTATCAAGTTATAACAATTTTTGCTCTGTCTAATTAGTTAAAACTTTAATAAATGTAAGATCAATCCTTGTTTCGTGGTTATCATGGGAGTACCTTATAAGAGCACATACTGGGTTATCATCCTTGTTTTAGTGCTGATTGTGTGTTGTGGTATCAATTTATAAGAGCACATAAGTAGTATAGTGCCTCCTGGTGGATTAGTCTTATAGTTGTTACAGATATATGTATGAATTTATTCCATATGACCATTTGTAGCTGTGTGCTTTTATGGTTTCCCATGCTATTAGGATAGCAAACTTTGTCTACTCCCATGCTAAAAGAACTTACTGATATCACTTAAGGACAAAAAACTCATAGAGATGCTAGGTAATGAGTACCATGTATACTTTTGTTTTTTTGACCAGTAATTTTGACTTCTGAAGCCTCTACCATCTCAAGACAAATTAACTTGGCTTGGATAAGAATAATGCTGGTGGCATCATTCAAGTTGGGTGAAACTGTGAGATGTTTATCCAACACAGTATGATTATGCAGCTCAAATGTTAGGTACTCTTTTAATTTATTATGCTGTGAGAAGGTAGGGGCTATTGTGTTGGTGTGAGAAGGTAGGGGCTATTGTGTTGTGTGCTGCAGTGTTTGAAAGACAGTTGGGGCATGAGTTGGTGAGTGTTGTGGCTGTTGCTTCTTGTGGGAGTGTGGGAAGGGTACACAATAGAGTTGGGTATTGTTGTAAGGGAATAGGCTTGGTTATTGTTGTGTGTGGAATAAAGACAATATAGATGGGTATTGTTTTGTGGTGCACTGGCTGGTGTGTTGCCTTTTTTTAGGTGTGGTGTGTGCGGTTTCGGTGAGGATTGTGATGTAGGTTACACGGTTAGTACAACAAGGTGTTACGGAACAGCGGGTGGCAAGGAGCGCAAGGTGATGGTTTATGATGGGTATGGTGTGGGTATCGTCATTCTTGGCGTGGATTAAAGCTTAGTTAAAGGGACCATTTTTATGTAATCTGAAAACAATAACACTCAAATCATATAGTCCATCAATTGACTGTCTTGTGTTCTCTCAAATGTGCAAAAATACTTATTAACATTAGTGGACACTCGACAAGTTATATAAATTCTTGCTTAGCAATTTATGTATAAAACACATGCTCAAAATTGGGGATTTATGGTGTGTAGGAAGCCTAGTTTAACAATTTAAGTATAAATTCTAACTGTCATCTTGATGTTTAATTGGGTCTTGAAGAAGTCTGTGTAAGCCACTTCTTAAGACAATCCTTGAATCTGGATTCTTACTAGATTGAAACGTCTGACGTAGAAGCAAAGCCCTTATCTCTCTCCCTACCGGATGGTGCTCAAGTTGAGACTTGTTTTCTTGGCGCGGATGTTCATTTAGAAGTTGGAAGAAAACAAGAAGGCAAGCGTCTTGAAGCTATCAATACATTAGACTGGCAAGTTGTCAAACCACTGTTTGGCAATGCCCTTCAAAGTAGCTAGGAAACACCTACACCAGCAGGCGTCATCAAACCCCTGCAAGTACATGAGGTTGGTGTAAGCCATGAGGTGGTCGTCTGTGTTGGTGGTGCCGTCATAGGTACCAACCAAGACGTTCTTAACCTTGGTCGGCTGTGCCGCCTCGACTCTCTCCTTGGTGAACGCAGAAGGTTGTTCACCAAGTTTCAGCATACGAAGGTCCCATTCCAGGGGCAGAACGTTGTATGCCGCCTGTCCTGCGAAGAGGGCCGACTGCATGTAAGGTGGGGCATATTGTCCGTATAGCATATGAGGAACATACGGGGCTGATCTAATCATCTAAGGACCTGTTTGGACGGTCTTACCGCCTCAAGGGCTCTCATGAACTTATTGGGAATACCTTGTTGAGGTACTCTTAAAGCTGTCTAGGAAGCTCGACGTAGAGGCCGATTTCGACAGCTGCTGGTTCTTCTACTACTCGATGATGTATCGGGCATTAGAGAACAATTTTTTGTTGCCATCCAGCTCGGCGTGTAAGATAATCTTCCTTGTGCTCGTTTGAGGAAAAAGGACTTTAGACAAGTCAATAGCAGCCGCGGCCTTCTCCTTTGAGTGTGGAGTAGGCTGCCTTTCCCTGACTAGCTTTCTCCTCTCATCCTGGGGAGTCTTCTTGGACAACAAACCCTTGCTAGAGCCAACCGTCCTTTTGTTGATGAGTTCCTTAATCGCCCCTTGAAACTAGTCATGAACTTCATGAGTTTATCCCTAGTGACAGGAGCACTCCCTCTTGCTGATAGGGTTTCCCCAGCCGGTGTTCTAATAAATTTACTTGAACCAGATTCATTGTTGTTGTGTTCTAGGTTATCCCTGGGCGGATGCATCTTGTAGGCGTCGTTCGAAGCGCGCCTACATTAAGCATGTTGTGAATATGCTTGGAACTTTTAGGAAAGTGGGAATTGACGTATACGATTAAGGACAAAATAAAGTAGGGAGCCGCCAACAAGTTTTTAAGGAACTTGCAAACCATTCATGGATCATAAAAGGTAACCACGATAAGGGACAATGATAGGGAACAACGATTGACCCGTGAAGGTTACACCTAATTCATAATCCATGAGATTTCAAACTCCATATGCTTCGAAACCACGAAACGAAGATCAGGGATGATTGTACAAAGAGATTCATGGAGTCACATTTGCCCGTATTGGCCTCTACTCGATTCTTATATTGAAAAATGATTCCTACGATCTCATAGGCATAGAAACAAAACATTCAATTCGCTCCAAACTATTATTAAGCTAAATTGGTTTAATATCAATGCAACATATAATTCTAAAATATTGTGATCACTTGATTTAATAACAAGATTAAAAAGGAACCTAAACCAATTGTTCAAATTATCTTATTAGGCGTGATTTTCAATTACATATTCCCTTTAAAATGCATGGTGATCATAAATAATAAGAGAATAAACATTAATATTGGAAGCAATTCAACAATAATAGCGTTAGTAAAATCAAATAATAATCCTAATCATGATACTAGCAATAAGAATAATAATAATAAGAGGAATTAAGTGATTGAATACTCACTTTCCGCATTTTCTTGAAATGCTACATCATGAATAAATTGTTAGTATAAAAATATAAATCAAATAGAAAAATTAAATTAAAAAGTAGATTTAATTTGGTCCAAACCCTCAGTTGATTATACCTTTCATGCCTTGATTTAAGGATGGAACCTAGCGTCAAGGGAACACACATAACCATAAAAAGATAAAACTCTAATTTTGGGGGGCCGTGACACGATAGAATATGTCGCAACACGACAAAGTCTACCCTGAGACGACAAAATAAATTCCCTATAAAGATAAAACGCGTGTAGGTTTTACGCGGAGAAAACACGAAAAATCCCGTGACACGGAACATGTACCGTGACACAGCGTAAGGAGGGTAATCCCATTGTAAGGTGGTCCTTCCTTAGGTGCCCATGGCCATATAAAAGCCTAGGTTATTACACTTGTTATTGTGTAATAGGATTTGAATTCCTGACTGTTTGGGAGACCTTGAATTAGAAATGATACCCTCATCACGCTTTTTTGTAAGAAACAAGTAGGAGTCGCCAATGAGTTTTAGGAAAACTCATAAACCTCGTTCAAGCCTTTCTTCCATGTGGAGTTCATGGAATTGAAGGAGTTGTGTCTTCGATAAGTGCAATTACTAGATATATCAAAGATGACTATTATGGAGATAATAAGTTCATTCTCATGGGGCGTCATCATCTGGTATTAGACTATGAGAGATGATCTTTGGACTAGTCAAATAGTCCAAAAGCCCGCTAGAATGGATCCTATGAGGTCACACACAAGGGTTTTCGGTTAAGCAAGTAAGAGGCCCATTAATAGGCCTTATGAGCATTTAACTAATCATGAACAGGATTGGGCTAGTGTAGTTTTATTGGATTAAGAGTTGGTCTTTGTCATGGACTCTTATTTAGAGATGTGATCTATAAATAAGATCCATGTTTATGGTTGATTAATTAAGTCACAATTAACTTACAGTGAATTGTGAATTAAGGCAACCAAATTCCAAAAACCCTAAACCTCCCTCTCACTCTCCCACGGCACCCCTCTCCCTCCCTAGGACTTGCGGTCGGCCACTCCTAGTGGCGTTTGTGGTGGGTTCGTGATTAGTTCGTTGTTCATTATTCTCCTTAGAAAGTCGATTGAAGGGTTCGATCGCAACTAACTAGCATTAGTGGAGGTCTTAATCCGTGCCCGTGGACCAAGTAGAGGAATCACGTTTGAGGTTCTTTGTCTCCCTTGTTCTTGCTCGATTGCTAGTGGAATCACGCTTCAAAGCTATAATTCTTACTCTTTATGTGTTATGCATGAGATCCTTATTTTGGTGCTTTATGAATGTGATTCATGTTTATTCCACTATTAGTACCTATAATTCCCTACAGTGGTATCAGTTAGCATCTTGCATTTACATATATTGGGCATTAATTCTTTGATAGTCCACAATTTTAATTCCATTAGGAGGGAGAATAATTTAATTATGGGTAAATTATTATATTAAATGTGATTTAACAAAATATAGAATCATTAAAAGTTTTTTGATTTGCTCCATATTAGCCTTAATTTGATCCAAAAATTTCCGTAATTAATTCGCAAAATTCGAACCCCCCTCCCTAATTTTTCGAAATTTTTAAAATCATAAACCCAAATTTGTGAAATTTGTGATTTGGTTTTGATTTAATTTGATAGTTATGTGTTTAAGGAATTTAATCCATTTGATTTCATGTTAAATTATGAATTTTTCATGATTAAATTATTTAATTCAAAAGTTCAATTGGGATTAAATTCATGAAGAACCTTAATTTTTAAACTGAATATGATTTAATTTTAAAATTAAAAGGACCACATTAATTTAATTTTAATAAAATGTTTTATTTTAATAAAAAAAGGGGATTTTAGGTGCGGCAGCCGCGGCTGGGTGGCGCAGCCACGACGATTTCCGCACCGGTGGTGGTCCAGGAAGGAGGGCGGGCTGGGCAGGGGTCGAACAGGAGCAGCACAATAGTGCACCACCTTGTTGCGTGTGCTGCTGCTGCTGTTCTTGCGTCGCTGTAGGGCAGCGTACACCGCAAGGTGTACGACGGTGGCTGGCGCGTTTTTCAAATAAAAAATTTAATTTTATTTTGGATAAAAATCAGTTTTCAAAATTAAAAATTAAAAGATAAGTTTTTATTTTGAAAGGATAATTAACAAAGTTAAAGTTATTAATTTTGTTAAGATTATAATTATGGAGCAAAAGATTATATTTGGCTAATAATTGATTAAATAATGTGATTATCCCATAATTATTTTAGGATATAAATTGATTTAAAATATGTGATTGGCAAGTAATTAGGGTAGAATCTCCTAAATTAGTGTGGATAATCATGGAAAATAAATATGATTTATCTTCCATAATTAAAATAAGATTTGATTCTATCTCATACCTAAATTAAAATATATGATATTTTATAATTTGTCATGAATAATATATGATATTATCTAATTACAGTAATTAATTAAAATATGAGATATTTAGGAGCCATGTTTCCTTAATTGTAAACATTCGATGTTGTAGTTTAGGATAGCATGATGAGTGATTTATTATATGGCATTTTATAATATATGATGTTATTTATTTCTATATAGACTAGTATGGCCCATAGATTCTAAATACGATCTGCGCATCGTGATATTTTTTTGTAATCTAAATACGGTCTGCGTACCGTTAAGTATTTTTGTAATTTATTTTATTTTATTTATGTTGTAGATAGAATAGAATAGTATTACAAGTTGCAGCTAATCCAAGAAATCCATGGAGTGAAGGCCCAAAGGAGCAAGATGGATGAGATCCATGAAGTGGGAGTTTTTTGCTTTATTAGTTTTCTTAGGATTAATGGGCCATACTATGTCCTGTTTTATTTATGCATTAGTAGATTATGCATGTTAGATTTTATTTATGTTGCTTGATGATGCGTTGGAGTTCACTAAATATTCAGAACATAATAAATCTAGGTCCCGGTAATATTGAAGTTGTTTTTCCAATTAAAAACCCAATGAAACCTTCGATATTTATGATGGGTCATGCCTCAGCTGGGTGTCATATCATATCTTAAGGGAGTGGGGGTAAATCTCGTTTTACAATTTTAATTGGTTATACTCAACAAGGTTACCTAAAGGGTTTAGAACCTTGAAGCTAAGGGTAATAATTAAACATGTGATGGGTAATTATTCAACCAAGTACAAAGAGTTGTAATCAATAAAGAGTTTACTCACCTTGAAAATGCAATACTTGATGGTAGGGCCTCAGTCCGGTCAATTATTGCACAAATAAAGGATCTTGGAATCATTCTATTCAATAGGGATCAATTAAATTAAATAAATGTTTTAAAGTTACAAGTTTTAAAATCGCTTATGGTACATTAAATATATTAAACATAATTATTGAATTTTGCCTCGTTTGTTTTTGTTTGTAGATGAATAACTTATACGACAACAGTGTTTTACCAATGAAACTTAATTTAAGGCTGAATCTCAGAAACTTCAGGGAATGGGAAAACGAGTTGAGAAAAGTTCTCACAAGCCACAGGCTTGAATCTAGTTTATATATACCTGTTGAGAGCGAGTATACAAAGGGTTATAAAGCTGAAAGGCATGCTAATATTGTTTCAGATGCAGAGAAAATCAGAAAACTCATTTTAGAATCTATTCCAAGTTGTTGGAAAAGAAGATTCAGGCACTATTAGCTAATCAACTTGTATAAATGTCTTCTTTCTATTTGTCGAGGTGGCATTGGGGCATTAGGAAGTGGAGGCTTCAAAAATCATAATGTAAGAGAGGTCGTTAACTCGATCCCTCAGATTTACTATTCCTGGACTGACAGCATTAGGTATGAGGCTTACAATGTTCATTGTAAGATAATGGCTAAGAAACTCATGCCTGGTTAGTTAGTAAAGGCCTAATGTCAATGAACTAATTGAATTGTTCAATCAGATGAATGTCCTTGGGAAACCGATTGATGATGGCTTACACATGATATTATCTTGTTCTTACTCCACGATGGTTTTGATATAGTCAAGCTCACTCATAATGATGAGGGCTCGTCGGTGACATTGATAAACCTTTTACTTAACCATGCTAAAGAGTTCTTGAAAAGGAGAGTAAGAGAATGCTTCTTTTGTAGTAGTTGGCCATGGCATACACCAGGGTGTCCCCATCATACACCAGTGAAAACAGAAGGTAAAGAGTTACTTGATGTTTTTGTTTTAGAAATAAATCTTACTTCATCTTCCACTTGGGTATTCGATACCGGTTGTGGTGCTCACATTGTTAATAACGTGCAGGGCTTGAGAGAAGGTAAGAAGTTAGCAAAAGAGGAAGTAACGCTTCGAGTAGGAAATGGAGCAAAAGTTACTGCACTTGCTATTGGAAGTTATCACTTGAGACTTCCCCCTAGACTTATTTTGGTGCTTAATAACTGTTATTAAGTACCAACAATTACTAAAAACATTATTTCAGTTCCTGTTTTAGATTATAAAGGATTTTCATTTGAAATAATCACAAATGTTGTTTTATTTCTAAAGAAAATATGTTATATGCTAACGCAAAATTAATTAATGATTTGTATGTCTTAGAATATACAACTCATGCCTACAACATAGATCATAATAAGCAGAGAACAAATGGTTCAAACCCAACTTACCTATGGCATTGTAGGCTTGATCACATTAACCAAAAGCGCATCCAAAAATTATATAAGGATGGACTCCTTTCTTCTTTTGATTATGAATCATTTGAAAATTGTGAGTCATGCTTGCTTGGAAAAATGAATAAGTCACCCTGCACGGGTATAGGCAAAAGCGCTAGTAACCTTTTGGGACTCATACATACAAATGTGTGTGGACCAATGAGTTCAAAGGCAAGGGATGGATTTAATTACTTCATAACTTTTACTGATGATCTAAGTAGATTTAGTTACATTTAATTAATGAAGAACAAGTCGGAAGCCTTTGAAAAGTTCAAAGAATTCTAAAATGAAGTATAAAATCAACTCGGGAAAACAATCACAACACTGAGATCTGATCGTGGTGGTGAATATTTGACCCAAGAATTTGATGAACATCTGATTAGTTGTGGAATACTTTCACAGTTAACTCCTCCAAGATCGCCATAGTTGAATGGTGTGCCAGAAAGGAGGAATAGGACCTTGCTAGATATGGTTCGGTCCATGATGAGTTGTACTGATCTTCACATATCGTTATAGGGATATGCATTAGAAGCAGCTGTGAGAATACTAAACAAAAGCCTGTCAAAAGTAGTTGAAAAGAATTCATATGAGATATGGAATGGAAGAGCTCCAAAGTTGTCTTTTCTAAAGATTTAGGGATGTGATTCCTATGTAAAACATTTACAAGGCGATAAACTACACCCTAAATCGAACAAATGTTTCTTTGTGGGTTATCCAAAAGAAACAAAGGGGTATTACTTCTACAATCGCGAAGATAACAAAGTGTTTGTTTCTCGCGATGGTGTCTTTCTAGAAAAGGAATTCCTCTCTAGAAAGCCAAGTGGGAGTAAAGTGGTTCTCGAAGAAAAATCGAGACGAGCAACAAATGGATGTGGATAACACCATATCAGAGGCAAGCACTGCAAGAAAATAACTTAAATGGATGTGGATAACATCACATCAGAGGCGAGCACTGCAAGAAAATAACTTTTTCATAGCGATTATTTTAACCTTTAGTATCGATTGTAAATGCAACAAAAAACTTTCCCAACGAATGGTCATTCGATACAATATCCCCCATTGCCTTAGCCTTTAGTAGTGGTTTTCAATATCGCTGGGATTGGCCTCAATAATCGATACGAAAAACTTCATCCAATCGTGGTGATTATTGTAGCGATTACAATCGCTATAAATGTATAACTCATTTTCTTCAAAAAAAAAAAAACTTGCATATGATCTTTACAGGATTCGAACATGAAACCTCAAATTCCTATATTAAATGTTTCACCAATAAGCTATTACATATTTTATGTATTCCTTGTCAAACAATATTTATATATCTAGTGTTGAAAAGGCTTTTCGTATCGATTTTTAGGATTTAGTGGCGATTGTAAATGATACGATTTCTCAAAATTATATAAATGTGTAAAAATAGTGTGGATATGTATTAATATGTTTTCCATATCGATTTTATATGGGAAAACCATGGCGATTGTAAAAATGATACGACATTCTTAATTATTTCACAAACATACTCTCATATTGTAGCGAATGTACAATCGCTACGAAATAATCACTACGAAAAGAGATTTTTCTTGTAGTGGAGGGCGCATGAGTCGATTAATCATGCGTCGGAGCAAGCTAATTCGATTAACAAGACTCCTATCGTCCCACTTGAATCTAATTCATGCGAAAATCTTCAAAGAGTTGGAGAGAATATTTCTACTGTTGCTCCAACCCCACGTAGGTCTGCCAGAATAAGAAACAAATAGTTTGTTGAGGTTCTGGTAACTAAGGATTCTGAAATCTTCTTATTGGAGAATGAGGAACCTACAACCTACAAGCAAGCTTTAACGAGCCCCAAATCAGATAAATGGCTTGAGGCCATGAAGTCCAAAATGGAATCGATATCTGAAAATGAAGTGTGGACCCTAGTTGACTTGCCTGATGGGGTAAAACCTATTGGTTGCATGTGGGTTTACAAGATTAAAACAGATAAGGATGGAAATGCCTACATCTATAAAGCAAGACTGGTTGCTAAAGGTTACAGACATATTCATGGTATTTACTATGATGAAACCTTTTCCCCAGTAGCTATGCTTAAGTCTATTCAGATTCTTCTAGTGATTGCTGCATTTTTCGATTACGAAATTTGGTAGATGGATGTCAAAACCGCCTTCTTGAATGGGTTCTTGACGGAGGAAGTGTATATGACACAACTTGAGGGTTTTGAAGATCCAGAAAATCCTAGAAAGGTATGCAAACTTTAGAAATCTAATTATGGATTGATGAAGCAAGCATGCAGTAGTTGGAATCTTCGTTTTGATGAAGCAATCAAACAGTTTGATTTTCTCAAAAGTAAAGAGGAATCTTTTATATATAAGAAGTCTAGTGGGAGCAGCATAGTTTTCCTAGTCTTGTATGAGGATGACATACTACTCATGGGAAATGACATACCAATGCTTGAGTCAGACAAGGAATGGTTGAAGAGTTGTTTTTCCATGAAGGACTTGGGTAACAGCGAGTACATTTTGGGAATCAAGATCCATCGAGACAGATCTCGAAGTATGATTGGACTAAGTCAAGAAACTTATATTAATAAGGTTCTTGACAGGTTTTAGATGACAAACTCCAAGAGAAGATTTCTCCCCATGTCCCATGGCATTACTCTCAGTAAATCTCATTGTCCGGTTATGCCAGATGAGATGAGACGTATGACGATCACTCCTTATGCTTCTGCAATAGGATTGATAATGTATGCCATGATTTGTACAAGGCCGGATGTTGCATATGCTCTAAGCATGTGTAGAAGGTTTCATGAAAATCAAGGTGATGCACACTAGACAGCTTCCAAGAACATCCTTAAGTACTTGAGAAGGACGAAAGGAATGTTTCTAGTGTATGGTGGCAAAGATGAGTTGGTTGTCAAAGGTTATACGGATGCAAGTTTCCAAACAAACAGAGATGACTTTAGATCACAGTCTGGGTACATTTTCTGTGAGAATGGAGGAGCAGTGAGCTGGAAGAGTTCAAAGCAGAGCAATATCGCAGACTCTACAACAGAATCAGAGTATTTGGCTGCTGTTGAAGCAGCCCAGGAAGCAGTTTGGATAAAGAAATTCCTAACTGAGCTGGATATCGTACCAAGTGCTCAGAAGGGAATCGAGTTGCATTGTGACAACAATGGCACCATTGCTCAATCAAAGGAAGTATCACCTCATTCGAGAGATCGTTAACAAAGGAGATGTGAAGATGTGCAAAGTTCATACAGATGAGAATATCGCTGATCCACTTACTAAACCCCTTCCACTACCTAAGCATGAGAAACATGCTAGTGAAGCTGGATTGAAGCATATGATGTAATTTAAGTTGTATATGTTTTTGAGAAAAACTTATTACATATGTAATACATTCATTTGCAGAATTATGTTTAATCAGAAATTTCATTATTTCTCTTATTTAATCGTGGTTTTAATATTAAATAAAATGTCCAAAATAATAATGGATTGATGGGCTCATCAGGTTGATGACCTGGTGAATGGAACCCCACAGGTGAACTTAATTCATATATTATTTAAGTTCCTAGTTCAAAATAATTAAATTAGACATAAATGATTTCTAATAATGGACTAGCATGTTAAGATTGATTGGATAGCGCAGTTTCATGGGCTTTGGGAGCGTAGTGATGCTCGGTCAATTACATGGATATGCATGAATGATGCATGATCAAACTATAGACCTACTTTAAAGTTCAAGTATAGAGCTTCCGGATATATTAGTGGATTCCTTTGACATGAGTGGAACATTGATTTCATTCAATGGATGTTATGGCTGTAGTACACTCAAACGTCTACCCGTAACTGAAGATTATAAAGGGTGTTTCCCAGTTATTTAAGAAGTTGAGTGGGATCTTTAGTTGCCACAAGATTGGATTTAGTCTACCTATTAAAAAGGAATGTGTCTTGGCCCCTTGAAGAGGGAGAATTCACAAAAATGCATGGCCGTGCTTAAATGCATTACATAGTAATAATTTGTTCTATGAACCTAACTCAGTTTTTCAGGAAAAGATTTGTAGACTAATATGATTACAACATGAGATGCAATCATATTATCAAATCGACACACATTGACTTAAGAAATTTGAATATTGCGCACTTGTCTCAGACAAGTGGGAGATTGAAGTATTTGTGTCTTCGATAAGTGCAATTACTAGATATATCAAGGATCACTATTATGGAGATAAAAAGTTCATTCTCTTGGGGAGTCATGATCTGTTGCTAGACTATGAGAGATGATATTTATACTAGTCAAATAGTCCAAAACCTGCTAGAATGGATCCTATGAGGTCACACACAAGGGTATTGGGTTAAGCAAGTAAGAGGCCCATTAATAGGCCTTATGAGCATTTAACTAATCATGAACAGGATTGGGCTAGTGTAGTTTGATTGGGATTGAGAGTTGGGCTTTGTCATGGACTCTTATTTAGAGATGTGATCTATAAATAAGATCCATGTCTAGGGTTGATTCATTAAGTCAGAATTAACTTAAAGTGAATTGTGAATCAGAGCATCCAAATTCCAAAAACCCTAAACCTCCCTCTCTCTCTCTCTCACGGCACCCCTCTCCCCCCCCTTGGACTTGTGGCCGGCCACTCCTAGTAGCGTTTGTGGTGTTTTGTGACTAGTTCGTTGTTCATTCTTCTCTGTAGAAATTCGATTGAAGGGTTCGATCTCGACTAACTAGCATTAGTAGAGGTCTTAATTCGTGCCCGCGGACCAAGTAGAGGAATCACGTTTAAGGTTCTTTGTCTCCCTTGTTCTTGCTCGATTGCTAGTGAAATCACGCTTCAAAGGTATAATTCTTACTCTTTATGTGTTATGCATTAGATCCTTGGTTTGGTGCTTTATGAATGAGATTCATGTTTTTACCGCTATTAGTACCTATGAATGGGATGTCACGTGCAACTTATTTTGTTGCATGCGATAGGCTCGCGTAACTCCAGAAGTTGCGGGTGACAGGGTCGCGCAACTCCTGAAGTTGCGCGCGACACCTGATGACGAACTGCGAACCCGAAATTTTGCGTTTAAATGAAGTTGAGATTTCTACTTACGGTAAAATAAGGGTTTTTCTTAAATATAACATATACTCGGAAAATGAAATTAAACTTTGATTTAATTCTTTTAACAAGGTTTGATTAATTTGTTCATTTAATGTCTATCTAAGAGATTAAAGAAAAAATAAAAAATACATAATAAAATAAAAACATTAGAACTACGCAAAAACCTGATTTCGTAATACGAATATGTAGGCAATCTTTATGATTCAGTCATATAAAAATATAAAAATATAAAGCTCATTTTATTTCATTCAAAATTCAAAAGGGAGACATTATTGAACTAGATAGTAAACAAAAAAAAAAAGACATAGTAGTGATTACACTTTATTCGAAAAAAACTAATGATAAAATTGTTTAACACTCTAAGGTTTTACTATATTCTCGATTGTAACAGATGATGGAGGAGTAGTTTCCATTGCAGCAATTTCAGAAACATTGGAGCTTTCCCCTACACTCTTCTTCTTCACCCAAACATTGTTTTTCAATTTAGGGATTTGGGCCTTTGCAACCTGTTTTCCTTTCCCTTTGACTGTTGGAGCTTTCTTGCGAGTGTTTGGTGAAGGTTCTTTGATTTTCACACCTTGTTGCACGGGTTTGGAGGGAGCTTTCCTTTTTGTTTCCTTCGAACGAGCTTTAGGTGTCTAATTTTCTTCTCACTCCTTTGTTTTGGCCACTAGGGGGAGTAGTAGTGGTTGAATGCATCAAAGGTTTAGGTGGATTGCGAGCGGTGGCGGCTTGGAGTTGAGATCTAGCCTTGTTTAATTCACCCTTATCCGCCACATTCATCCAATTCTCTTAAAAGGAAGATAATGCAATACTCGCAGGGGGATTTTGTATTACCCACCTTTGAAGACCTGACTATTCCATCCAACGAGCAATCCTTTTTGGTTTAAAAGTCACATCTTTAGGGGCATCACAATCTTGCGGAGGAATAAATTGCCTCATTCCGTATTGTCTCATCACCCTACAAGGAAAAATATAAGTAGTACTAGATAGGCTTAAAAGCCTAATGTAAGGGCAATAGAGACTATTCCCAATCATACTATGTATGTTCCACCAAGGAATCACAAACCGTATGATAGGAACCCTATGACAGATAAACGACGTCCATTCCTCTTCATTCTTATACTTATAAAGGATTCGACGTCCAGGGAACGTCTTCACTCCATTAGCCTCAACGTTTTGAGGCTGATCAACGCTTCGCAAACACTCCATGAGCCAAATCCGAAAAAAAAGAAAAAAAAATTATTTTGCGATTTTTACACAAACAGGTGGCGCGCGCAACTAAACCAGTTGCGCGCACTCTCCGCGTGCAACTCAGAAGATTGCGCTGGTTATGCCAGCGCAACTTTTTGACTTGCGTTGATAAACGCCGAAAATAAAACCGTACGTGTAATAGGAATGGACTTCTCGTGAAACCGTTTTCGTTAGGATCTCCTCTATGACGATTCTAGCACAGAACGGTTTCCGCCAAAACCAAAGGAGCGGGTGAATGACATCCCTCTATTTTCTCTACTATGGACACCATCGAATAATCTTCGTATTCTTTGCTTGTCCTAAGTATACAATTAACAACAAGACAATAACATTGTTTAGTCATGTTGTCACGAGGGGCGACAAAGTGTTCAATAAATTGAATTAAGTTCACGCCTTCTTCAGTTCCTATCTTTGGAATATAGGTTTGGGATCCAACAAGGTAGGCGAATAAGTCATAGGGAGAGTGTTTGTAGGGAAACCTAGCAAGGCCTCGAACTCACCAGGAAGGGGGACAATTTCGTCCCTTCTAAACAAGAAAAGATAGTGGTTAGAGTCCCAATGGTTAACTGTGGCATGGAGAAAATCAAAGTTAACCACTAGTTGCATATAATTCAATAAAGGGTCTAAGTGGTAAATTTTGAAAGCTAATTTGTCCTCGCTTGAAAGGGAAGTGACCCATTTCTTCAAACGTTGTTCAAAGGTCTTCACTATTGTTCAAATAAAAAGAGAGAGAATAAGATTTTAGAGAGATTAATTCTATTTAAATTCGTTATGTTACTAAGCGAATGAATGCGAGATGATTAAAAGCTTACACGAAACCACGTTTAAATAGACCTAAGAGGGGCGAATTTTCGGCATATTCGGCTTAAAGGAAAATTCACTAACAAGTGGCGCGCGCAACTCATGATTTGCGGCCGACACCCACGAACAACAGAATTACACGCGCAGAACTCCCCTGACGCGACATGTAAGTTGAATTAATTTCCGTATTTTGGATCATATAATGACGGAATCTTCACGAGATCTTAAGACGAATCATACACTTGCTTTATAACACTTTGTGTCCCTTTTCTTGCCTACATTCTTATTTTCTTTTATTATATTATTATTTTCCTTTTATTTTTCTTTCTTCCATTGTTTTCCTACTTTCTTTTTCTTTTTATTTTCTTTATTATTATTTTCCTACTTCTTTATTTTCTTTTTTTTTATTTTCTTTTTCCTTCTTTTTTCCTTCTTTTTTTTAGTTTGTTTTTTGTTCGAGGGGGGTAAGTCGGGAACCCTTTCCCTTCCTTGAAAATTTTTCGCATTAATGTACACATGGAAACAAAAAAAATTATATAATAAATAATAATAATGACATATATACAAATGTGTCATATATACATAAAAAATATAAAAAAAAAAATACAAAATATATATATATATATACATAAGTTTCCTAAAAAAAATATATAAGTGTGTACAAGAGGAATTAGGGTGCTCGGCGACTACTAGACGGTTGCTGCACATCCTACAAAATCAAAAACGAAGATTAATATACATAAAATGTAATAACTTCGTTGCAAAAAAAAAAATAATATATAATAAAACTTACCGCGACCATCCGATGATCACGGCATGATAAAATCACGAGGGCTCTCGGATAAGCATCTCAGAAAGCACGTAAAGTCCTCACCATGCCGTTCACGGTCTCCCGCAGAACCTGTTCCAAGAATACAAGGACAATTAGTAAATAAATGTATATGAAACAAAAAATAAATAGAAATATTTATATACATGTACATAAAAGACATACCGACTCAACCGTCTCAGGTACGAACGGTATCCCCTCGTCATCCTCGGCCGCATGAAGGGTCTCATGAATTACCGATCCGCCAACATCGGTATACGTGATCTCCGCTGTAGGAGGCACCCAACCACCTAGCGTTAGGGTTAGAGTACAAACCGGAACAAAGGCCGAAAAAGGAGTCAGCCTGGATGTTATAAACGCCGGATAAGAAGCATCCGGCAGCACCAGCTGCTCCGCTGGATAACGAAGGATCGCCTGAGCTCGATCCTCGGTAGATAGCAGGTCCAGACGCAGCATCCGGATCAGGGGATCCGGATCAGGGGATCCGCAGGAACCAAAGGCTCCTCGGTCGAAAGCTGTTAGAGAACACGCTCGCCTAAGAATCAAGCGTCGTTCCTCTGGAACACCGAGAGTCCCGTATAGAGGGCCCGGAAACGGCAACGAACCATGCCAGACCGGATAGCCTCAGGGACTCCGACGATTAAACTCCAAGGACAGAGATCGATCTATAAAACACAACCACATGAAAAATCGTTAGAAAATGAATAAAATAAAAAACGAAAAGAGAACATGTAGCTGGAATACTCACCGACGCACGTGTTGCCGAAAGAATCCGCTGGCGAAAGTCGCCTGAAGAAGTAGCTTGTCTCCTCTATATCACTAACCAATCGATGGACGATAGGAAAACGAGTAGCCCCAAGCACTCTGGGGGCTAAGAAAGGCACGTACGAGTATCCCAAAGCTTGGAATCGAGAAAAGATACGCCTAAAGGAAAAAAACAAAAGTAATAACCAATAAAAGCTTAAAACACGTACCTCAACGATACGACCATGCCATGTAAGCGAGATCTGAGGAACCTAATTAGCTGCCGCGAAATCCATGACCCGGGTCACCTTGCCTATAGCCAAAAGCATACGGGCATACGACACCTCCGCCCAACTCAGGTTACCTACTTGCACCAAATCGCTGAGGCAAATAAGTAACCCAATGGCAAAACGCTCTCCTCGATCACTCATGATGGTGACGGAAAGAACGTGGGCAATGTATATCCGAGCCAGCTGCTCAGGTGTACACTGTCGGTCAAGCTTGTCAGCCAATGATATGTCCAATTTATATAGTGTTTTACCCCCGTCCCGTGGTCATTATTAGTAGTGTTTTTGGCTCTTTAGGGCCACTTTTATTACTAATTTGTATTTTCTAGTGTTTTCGTAGTTTTAGTTGAGTTTTACAGGAAATGGCACTTTTAGAGCATTTTCCTTGGTTTTCATGGATCAACTACGGAAGCTAAAAGGACACGACCACTCATGAAGCCCAGGATAGGTGAGAGCTGGTGATTAAGGGCTCGGTATGTGATACCGGGGCTATTGGATCGATTAATAAAGACTAGATGAGGAAATCCAGATTGGGCCGAGGAATCGAGCCCAATCGAAATCCAAGCCTCGAAGAAGAAGCCGGGCCCGATCGGGCAAGCATATGCCCGATCGGGCGGATGCGCGCATAAGCACCCTCAAGGAAGAAGCGCGCCCGATCGGGTGAGTATAAGCTTGATCAGGCGCGGCATACCAAGCATGGGCGTTGTAAAAAGGCGGGCCCGATCGGGCGGCCCTTCGCCCGATCGGGCGCGTGTTTTTCTTAGAGCTGATTAGTTTTGTTTTAATTTTTGTTTTGAGGAATGTTTAAGTACGAATTATGTATGTAAATTCTGATTACCCTCTTTCTTAGACTCTCTCTCTACTTAGGATATTTTCTCTCTCTTAAATTCTCTATCAACTATGTTCTTAATTACTTTCATTAATCCAGATTTCTTTTGGTCATAATTTCTTCTCTTTTAATTTCAGTTATTTTATTTACTTCTTTGATTATGTCTTGCCTTATTTATTTGATTAGTTTAGTTATGATGAAGCTTGAGTAGTTTTATTTCTAGGGTTTATGGGGATCTCATAAATATTATGAAGGGATAAATTTGTGATTGTTAATTATCAATGCTTGGTTAATTTCCTATTGATTGATTTAATGCTATGTAATTAGGTTTGGCCATATTTAATTGTATGAGTTTAGCAATATTAATTTGAGATTCGACAGATGAGAATTAATGTTTAGGCTTAATTTCAATAGGCGGACTAATTTATAAATGGTTAAGTCGAGATTCGACAAATGAGATTTAATACCGGTAAATTTACTCTGTGATTATAATACGTAGCGAAAGCCTTTATAATCTGATTAATCAATGCTTGATGATTGCTTATTATGATTTGCCCTGGATTATTGTTTATTAGTGAACCTATGCCCTAGGTCTTTTAATAATTAATTTCTCCCTATTTTATTTCCTCCGACCTTATTCTTCGTAGTTTAGACTTTATTTACAACAATATTGGTTACCTCGATAATTTAGATTATAATAATTAATTAGGAGTAGAAAGACTTGTTTCCCTGTGGATTCGACCCTACTTCCCTATCTACTTTAGTTAGAGGACTTAGGTAATTACTTTTGATTAGGGGATACGACTTTACCCTG
>MATQ01001548.1:23264-74631 GCA_001687025.1 Chenopodium suecicum | reverse complement strand
GCGACTACTAGACGGTTGCTGCACATCCTGCAAAATCCAAAACGAAGATTAATACACGAAATGTAATAACTTCGTTGCAAAGAAAAAAGAAATAAAACTTACCGCGATCATCCGATGTTCACGGCATGACAAACTCACGAGGGCTCTCCGATAAGCAGCTCGGAAAGCACGTAATGTCCTCACCATGCCGTTCACGGTCTCCCGCGGAACCTGTTCCAAGAATAAAATTACAGTTAGTAAACAAATGTATATGAAACAAAAAATAAATAGAAATATGTAAGTGCATATACATAAAAGACATACCGACTCAACCGTCTTAGGTACGAACATTATCCCCTCGTCATCCTCGGCCGCTGGAAGGGTTTCAAGAACTACCGATCTGACAGCATCGGTATACGTGATCTCCGCTGTAGGAGGCACCTAACCAACTAGCTCGACTCGCTAAAAATACACGTGACAAAAAACGATAAAAGTGTCAAAAATATGAAAAATAGAAATACGAAAAAAAGAATTAGAGTACAAACCGGAACAAAAGATGGAAAAGGAGTCAGCCTGGATGCTACAAAAGCCAGATAAGAAGCATCCGACAGCATCAGCTACTCAGCTGGATAAACAAGGATCGCCTGAGCTCGATCCTCGGTTGACAGCAGGTCCGGACGCAGCATCTGGATCGGGTGATTCGCAGGAACCAAAGGCTCCTCGGACGAAAGCTGCCAGAGAACACGCTCGCTTAAAAACCAAGCATCGGTCCTCTGGAACACTGGGAGTCCCGTAGAGAGGGCCCTGAAACGGCAACGAACCATGCCAGACCGGATAGCCTCAGGGACTTCGACGATCAAACCCCAAGGACAGAGTTCAATCTATAAAACACAACCTCATGAAAAATCGTTAGAAAATGAATAAAATCAAAAAACGAAAAGAGAACATGTAGTTGGAATACTCACCGACGCATGAGTCGTCGAAAGAATCCTCTGGCAAAAGCCGCCGGCAGAAGTAGCTCGTCTCCTCTTAATCTCGACCAATCGATGGTCGATGGGAAAACGAGTAGCCCCAAGCACCTTGGGGGGCTAAGAAAGGCAAGTACAAGTATCCTAAGCCTGAAATCGAGAAAAGATAAGCCTAAAGAAAAAATACAAAAGTAATAACCGAAAAAAGCTTAAAACACGTACCTCAAGGATACGACCATGCCATGTTAGCGAGATCCGAGGCACCTCAGTAGCTGCCGCAAAATCCATGACCTGGGTCGCCTAGCCTATAGCCGAAAGTATACGGGCATATGACACCTCCGCCCAACTCAGGTCACCTACTTGCATCAAATCGGTGAGACAAATAAGTAACCTAATGGCGAAACGCTCTCCTCGATCACTCAAGATGGTGACGGAAAGAACGTGGGCAATGTATATCCGAGCCAGCTTCTTAGGTGTACACTGTCGGTCATGTTCGTTAGCTGCCAACTCGTCGGCAAGAACCGAGTACATACAAGATTGTGCGTACAAGTGAAGGGTCGACTCAAGACGGTCCCCCACAAGGTCGCACAATCTCTCGTCTGACACCTTAACAAGCTCTATAACTGCAGGCTCGCCTCCAAAAGGAAAACCCGTAATCATAGAGAACTTGAAAGGCATAACCGTCATCTCTCCCCATGAAAGTGGAAAGTGTTGGTGGAATCCTACCAAAACTCCAGTAATCCACGGAGGAAAGCTGACGATGCAGACTGGCTTGATAAATCCCGAAGAACCGCCAGCTGGGAGTCAGTCCCTGTAAGTTCTACAATCTCCTTGGCCACCTCGGGCAAAATCTCGAAATGGGCTCGCAGGTCGCTAGAGCTGTACAAACACATGTCAGGCTCACTCTAAATAAAAAAAAACGATTATGGTTTAAAACGGAGAAGAAACAAAAGAAAAGAGAATGAAGTGAAAGCGCGGGAAACTCACGATGCCGCGCCACCCTCGGATTGTAACGTGGTGGTATGAGTCCCACTTAAGGACCCTAGGGTCCCAGTTGGGAGGAGCCTCCCAAACCACCTCCTCCTAGCGACGTCCATCGGTCGTGACGCGTCGCTCTCAAACCTCCTCTCGAGGACAGGTCACCCTCTTCTGAGGGCGAACCGCCTCGTCCGGACCAACGAGAACCTCCTCGGCATCGACAAACGTAGGCGAGTCCATGCTATGACGGATAAAATTTCTTTAATTAGTTTATTTTATTTCCTAAGCTAAACTAATATACGTATTCTAGACCCATTTCGGCAGCATAACGGCCACTAATAGGGAAAAACACGAAAATCGAACGCCACCCATACTTGGGGGCTACAATACCTACAATTAAACTCAGTAAATTGGGGCTTTTAACACCCACTAAAGTCAACCTATACCAGTTTCAACTAAGCAATCAAGGGATTATATTCCAAAATCTCAAAGAATCAACTAATTCCAGACGAATAACTGTTATGTAAACATAATTATCGTCTACCAAACAAATTTGGAGTTTGAATATGGCAAAAATAGGCTAAGTATACACTTCACGCCATTTTTTTGCATTCAAAATTTTCAAAATGTTAATTATAGAAGCAAAGCTAGTTCCAATACTATAATTGTTGCATAATTAACAAGTGTAACCAAAATGGGCAAACAAAATAACAGAAAATCAAGCCAAATTCGAGTAGAATTGCAAAGAACGAACTTGAACAAAGAAATGCTCATACAATGTTTAATACTTAACCATTTTTCATGAAATTTGTTGCAAAACACTCCTTAAACATAGCATAACAACATGGAGCAAATAATTTCACGAAAAATAAACCGAATTAAAAACCCCTAAATTCAAAATTTGGGGTTTAGCGATTCGAAAATAGTTCGAATTCAGCCGAAAAGAGCAAATGTTAGCAAAAAACTTACATTGGATTACGGAAAATATGAATTGAGGACGAAATTAGTTCCTTCAGCTTCAAAAAAAAAAAAAGAGCTTTCTAGAGAGAGAAAGAGTCAAAAATGGCGAAGGAAGGAGAAAAGGGTGAAGTGAAAATCGCGTCTGCGATTTATCACTTTACTTACATAAATGTCGCGCGCAACTTCGGATGTTGCACGTGACATACCATTGTAACTCAAAAAGATGCGCGCGCCTGGCCAGCGCGACCTTCTGAGTTGCGCGCGGATATTGGTCACTAAAAGATTGGGACTTTGATTTTGATCTGTTTGATAATTTTTTGAACGGATTTTGCTTGTTATTAGACGTAATGGCGCAAATTATCAAAATCATTTTAATAGTTTTGCATATTGTAGTTTACTTTCTTTTTTGTTAGTTTTTTGCATCATATTGCATGCACACCGTGCTTCATGCCTTCCCCAAGCATACGTTTTGAACTGTTTTTGTAAGAGTGCATTAAGACGTTACGTGTTGGTGCTTTACGTAAAAGCACCCATAGACAGGTTTGTCATTTTACTGTACTAACGTTACAAATGTCCGGGTTTTCTTCTTTTTTCACGTCCAAAGCAAAAAGGAAGGCGTTTTCATGGAGCGTAAAAATGCAAATGGCGTATCGTACGACGCAAAATTGTACGGCATAGGTGTTGCGTAAAATTTCACTCAGCCTAAGCTTTGCGAGATCTACCTCTCGGGACTAAAAGGTAGAGAACTACTGTAGGCGTTAGTTCAACGAGTCGACAGGCGCGCCGAACCTTCAGGAACAGGCACTTCTTGAATGGATACGGTAGTTAGTGCGCTTACTAATTTACCGGACATTTAGGGTGTCGAATCCACCCCCTGTGTAAAGAAGCGACGAGATAATGTCGCACCCATGTAGTCACATGCCCCCAGTCGTGAGACACGTGTAATCATCTTGTGGACAAAATTGATGAGAGAGCTGTTGACTTTCTTCCCTCTCACTGAATTTGGATATATGCCTCCAGTCTTGAGACATGTATTTCTATCTTGTGGACTTCCGGCTCGAATACAGGACCCGGCTCGAATACCAGACCATTTCGGCTCGAATACCGAAATCCCCATTTTCATCTTTTACTTTTTAAAATTCAGGCTAAATATTAAATGACATATTGAGGGACTTTAGACCAACGATGACACGATTGAGAGGAAATCCTTCCCTTATATCCTTTTAAAACCGATCTCTTCTTATGACCTGACATCACCTAGAATATTTTTACTTGTGAAAGCATTCTACAATTGCAAAGGATCAATCTAGATTCTTTAGGGCGTTAAGACTAGGAAGGACTTTTTCTAGCCTTAATAGCTACTTGTTTCAAACACTTAACGAACCAAGAACTGTTTCGACATTCTTAAACATTACTTAAATATTCTCTATCCTCAGAGAACTTCGCAGAATGAGTCTCGGATTTATTTCCTTGACTACTTTGATCATCGTCTATTCTAGACTCGATCAAAGTGGGGAATAACTGTAGACATCTACTTTTGGCCTCCTGTCCCAACAAGAAATGCAACGACGATAAATAAAACCATCTTCGTGTTGGATCGAAGTGAAAAATGCTTATGGATAACTGGTTAAGCCACAAAATACAAAAGACTAGCCCAAATTAAAGAAAAAGCCCAAACAAAGGTCCAATTACCTAAACCCGATTAAAATTAGGCTTAAGCCCGTGCTTAAACCCTAATATTGAAGGATTTAGGAGCGCCTAGGTTAAAACTTAGTGCTGCCGCAGAAAAAGTCGCGCGCATCTCACAAAGTCGCACTGGGCTGCCGCACGCAACTAATTAGGTAGCGTACAACACCCAACGTAACTTTAAAAGTTGCGCTGTGGAAGATTCAGAATTATTCGGAATTGTACGGAAAATATAAAATCGAATCTTACCATAAAGCTGCGCGCAAGACAAAAAGTTACGCTGCACATTGCAATGCAACTCTATAACTTGTGTTGGGATGCTGTGCGCAAATTCATCTGTTGCACGTGGCACCTTCAGCGGCAGAATGCTCGAAACCCTAAACCTAATCATTCCATATAAATACGAGCTGAAACCGAGGCTTCAACAGACAGAAAAAACCTAAAACTTTGGCGAAATAACTTGTGAACTTGTGCAACCTAGCCCTTTGTCCTAAACAATCACACTTTCGATACTTTGTTACTACGGTGGAGGTTCCCCAGCAAGAAGGAGTCCATTAGTGTTCTAAACGGAGATGTAGCAAAGAGAAGTGGTAAATTCCCGAGCACTTAGTTAAATCACCTTTATTTTCTTTTTTAAAAGGACTTTAATTAATTAATTAGTGTTGTTTGATCACCTTTAAAATAATTAATTAATCAATTCCACATAGTATTTTGCGTTAAATAATGATTAAAATTAAATTAAAATAATTTTTTGTTGATCACTTAAGCCAAGGCGAATCTTGTTTATTTATTGTTCTTTCACGAATATTATTAAATAAGAATAACTACCTGATGATTTAATTCCTACGTGACTTAATGTTTGTAAATAAAATCAACTAACATAGTTTTAGGAATTACGTTGCATATATTGTTTGGTGATGAAATTGTAAAAAAGGAAGAGCTAGTAGAGGCCGTACTAGGGCTAGGATGACGATTCCCCTCTAAAAGGAACGTTATCTTAGTACCCTTGCTCCCGAACTCATTACTGGTCTCCCAAACAGTCAGGAATTCAAATCCCACTACACCCTAACAAGTGTAAAGTCCTAAGCTTTTAAGTGGCTAAGGGCATTTAAGGAGAGTACCCCTTATGATGGGATCACCCTCCATACAGAGTGGGCTAAGAAGTGAAGCCCATTCGAAGTCCAAGCAAAGCCGAGCCCGATCACGCAACATTTGGCTCAATCAAGCGGCTACCCAGAATCAGAAGGCGAAAAAAAGGCGAGCCCGATAGGCGGCCTTTTGCCCGATCGGGTGCGTGTTTCTGATAAGTCATTTTCGGCGATTTACTTAGTTTCTAATTAGGATTTGTTAGGAGCTTTGTATAAGTACGATTTAGTGTTTTTTGTACAAATTACCTCTTCTCTTAGACTTTCTCTCACTACTTAGTTTCATTTCTAAAATGAATGGTGTCCTTCGAACAAGTGTATTATTCTGATAGTGGGTTCATAATTATTAGAAAGCTAATATATTTAGTAAGGTCAAGTGATCAGAATGCCTAGGTGGAGGCCGCTTCAAATCAATAATATTAATGTATAATTAATATTATAACTTAATCTTGATTGTACCCTTCGGGTCACACCCAAGAAATTAACAAACCAACTTGACGAATTAATTCGAAAGAAATTAATGAGTCGCCTGAGTATTAAATATTTAGACATCGAAAATTCGAGCTTAGAGCGTTGGAAGTCGAGTAAAAAATAGTAAATGACGCGACGCGCAAAGTAATAATAAATCGATAATATTCCCAAAATACACCTAGCATCGGAATGCCCCGAGAATCCGAATGCTAGGGGCATAATATGCTAGCACATGTGGCTAGCATGCGCACCATGCCAAGCCAAGGGTGGTTGGCTGGTGCGTGCTAGTGCACCGTGCTAGCAGCCGCAAGCACACCAAGGCAGCAGCTGCTAGCAGCCCGCACATGGTGTGCGCGACATGCTAGCAGCAGCCTGGCAATTGGAGTGCGTGGCTTGCTAGCCACTGCAGCCTGCAACTCCAAGTGCAGGGCTGGGCTTCGGTTGGGCTACAGCTGGGCCTAAGGCACGGGAAGTAGGGCCGAAACGCATGGGAAACAAAAGGGAAGCAAGTGGGTGAGGGACATGTGGCACAAGGAGAATATGGAGTGGGGAGCAAGTATGGTCCTCTACTCTCCAAGTGGTCCTCACTTTGTTTACATGTAATAGTGACACTTTTAGATTTATTATTAGTTTACTTATTTATTTTAATTTAGCTTTAAAATAAATTGTGGAATTTCATACCCCCACATTTATGGGATAGAAATTCCCACAATCGCTCTTGCCTATAAATACCCATCTTGGGTTTTAGGAAGAGTGCTTGAGTAGGAGTTCAATACAACATTCCATTAGCAAAAACTCTTAAACTTACTTTGGTTGGACCTCGCTATCCTCGAGGTAATGGACCTAAAAGTTGGTAGTTGTTTTTGCGGTTTGATCTCCGTCGGTGGCTCTCGTATTTTCGGGGCTAAGCTTCTCAACTAATAGCCCAATTTGTGGGGCGAAGCACGCGACAAAGGTAAATTTGCTATTTTACCCTTTTGTGTTTATTTATGCATTAGTGATATTATTTATTGCGAGCGTGATCCTTGGCTCGGGTTTTTCCGCGGTGAGTAGGACTCACCAAACCCTAACAGTGGTATTAGAGCCCCGCTCGTTTATTTTTAATTATCATATTTTTTTTCAAGGTATTTTTTATGGCTTAGTTTTTCTGGTTTAAGTTGCTAATTAGATTAGTAGCTCGTGTTATCCATCTTAACCTCGCATTAGAGCTGACTTTAGCTCTCTAACCAAGATTTCGACCCAAAAATAGTGAATTTTGGGTGGAAAAAGTGTTCTGGAAATAGTTTTACCCTTTAAGGGCTCGGTCTTTAGCCAAAAAACGACCAGAAATGCATTTTTCGAGGGGTTTTTCGTATTTACGAAAACTTTTAAGTCTTTCTTACCTTGAAAATTAATTGCATATTTATGGTGGTTATGCAATTGGTTCAATCCATATTTTATATGCAATTTTAAACCTCTTTAGGCATGATTACTTGGTGGTAATTTGTGTTTCAAAGCTTGGTTTTAATTTTCACATAATTGCAAATTAATTGAATAAAGTGTGAAATTTTTGGTTTTGAGGCTTCTAAAGTGCTAAAGATTCAATCTTTAATTTTGTTAAGTGATTGAAACTTTAAAAGCTACTAAATTCCATGAATTTTATGTTGAACTTTGTTGTTTTAATCATTTTTGGTTGATTGGAAACATAAAGTTTCAAATATCGTGATAGAAATTTGTTTATCTTCATATTGGAAGATATAATTTTTTAAGGATTCACAAATGTTAGTAGTTTAGTTTTTTTTTTCATTTGAACATTAAAGTTCATATTTTTCCAACTCCCTCTTACTTTGTCAAAATCTCAAAATTAATTTAAATTGATTAAATTAATAATGAGAAATTGCCTTATTTATTTTATTTTGTTGCACCAAGTTAAACCAATTTAATTAATGAATGATTCTTGGAAATTATTTTAGTTGAATGCACCTTGTTAAATTTTATTTAACTTAGACTTGTTTAAATTTTCAATTTTTTGCTCATTAAATTAGTTCTAAAATCAATTTAGAATTAATAACATGTCACGCAAAATTGGGATCAAAATCCCGAAGCTATGGCACGCAAAACGAGGCAAAACCCCCCTTTGGCTAGCTGGGCTACATAGCAGCCCGCATGTGGCTGCCAAGAGGGGTGCTCGTGTGTGCAGCCATGTGCGTGGCTAGAGCACCTAGCAGCAGCAGCACATAGCCGTGGGTATGTACGTGCACAGCAGCAGCCGTGGCTATGTGCGTGCGTGCTGTGGTGCGGCAGAGGTGCTCGAGCAATGTATGTGTGTGCTTGGTGTTGCGTCAAGAGAGTGCGTGTGGATGTGCTACGTGCTTGCGGCACGATGCGCACAACCCCACATTTGGCACTTTACCCCGGGTTGTAAGGCATTGAAATTTTGTTGATTTTGCCGTTTTATTTATTTTAATTAACCTTGTTTATTTTAATTAAAATTTTTGAGGCTAGGCCTCGGTTTTGAGCGTCATTGGCAAAATTTATTTTGACAAATTTTGGGTTATACTAGCTTAATTAATTGGATTAATTAAGATGGATGCGGAATTTAGTGGGAGCTTTAATTATTAATTACGTCAATTACATAATCGGTTAAACAATTTTGACTAGTTTTAATTAGGCGTGTTAATCGAAATAACCACCTTGATTAGTTACTAGTGCGCGCGCGTGTTTAATGCATTATTACTTGTTTATTGTTGTTAAATGCATGGGTCATTCACAAATAGTGAATGGATGAATGGAATGAATATTCTCTCACATGTATATAAAAATGGCAACTAGTGGGACCCGATTAGGATAGAAAATATGGACTGCGTGCCGTGATGAATTTTTTTAAATCTATATAAATCTATATAAGATCGCGTACCGTTGAGTATTTTTGTACCTTAATATTTAGATTAGTCTTAATCGTAGTTACTAGTGTTTCATAATTATGGTCAAGTCTTGATGATGGAGGTTCCTGGAAGACAAAGCCATAAAGTTACAAAAGAAGACCTTTTGAAGACTTGAAGAATTCAAGGGGTCATGCTAGTTGCCAATATGCATCAAAATGCTTATGCTTTACATATTCATGATTATTTATATATGAATTATATGTTAGATGCATGTTTAGGATTTCAAATGTTGTGATGATTAATTAAGTTCACTTAAATCAACCAACATAGAAACCTTAGGTCCCTAAATATTGAGAAAAATTGTCATTCCAAAACAACACTTATCGACCTATTGAGAGTAGTGATGGGCTACGCCAAAGCGAGGCATCACTCCTACTCCCTAGACTCATAAGGCATACCGGGTATGCAAGTTGGTTTTGGTTGTACTCAACGATATGAGTGATGGAGTCATAACATGTCGTGGCAAAGTGGATAAATTATTGAATGAGCATTAGATGCGACGATTTATTCAACCAAGAGTGGCTTGGATCCATTAGCAAAGCGTTGCTTACCTTAGGAGATTGAGTGTTAAGACATGTTAAAGCATGCTTAACCACTCTTTTTTTCTTTGGATCTTGGAATCGACTTATTCTCGCCAAATGGGGACAGATTTAATGCGTGGATAAGACGTTTAATAAGATTGAAAATTTGCATGAATACCTTCTAATTTTCAAACTTATTATGTTATTTACTTGATAAATGAATATACATTGCACTTATATTTGTAGAATTCCAAATCAAACTATATTGTTTTCCGTGATTGGTAAAGAAAATCTTTGAGAATGGTTCTCAAAGAAAAGAAAAGCATTTCTAAAATACAATTCTCATAAATAACTTTTATAGACGGTTGGACATCATGTATTCAAAATACTAGGTAGTTTTGATAAAACATGAAGTATTGAGTTGCAAACTCAAATTGTCAATATTGATAACCAACATATCTTTTCGCTTAATAAATAGATGAGTAGGACTCATTAATGTAGTAATTCGAGCGAGAATTAAAGGAAAAGGTGGAACTTTGTTTTACGGCGCATTAAATGCTTAATTATGCCTAACAAAGTATAAAAGTCAAAGACTCTTAAAGAAATGGTTCTTAAAGATTAAAAGATAAAGTATGATAAGAAATATAGGAAACGAGGAACAAAGAAAAGGAATGAGATTCCATTTTATTAAAAAAATTCATGTTATTGAAGTTAACTTAGCAACTCATTATCTTCACAATGTATCAGATACTGCTTCAGTGTTCCACTTTGAAAGTGACCTCAAACTATTGAAGATAAGCTAAGTTATCGACTTAAAAGCTTAGAATGAAGCAAGTGGTACTACATCAGTTGTAAGGTTGTATGCTTTGTTTAAAGACCTTTAAGCTAAGGCTAGAATAAATAAATGGTTATTGTGTTCAATAATAAGTAATTGAATTGTTTACACACGGAAAGACTCACATTCAAAGCAATGAGAAATAGTTGCAAATTTATTTAAATGGCATGGTTGTCTAAACCATTAGTCAAGAATGCTTGATTATAGACAAACATTTTATTAACATGATAAACTGGCAAAAGCTCAAAGTCATGGGCATGATTTGCGTCCCGAACATCTTTAGCAATGTCAAATCAACAAGAACGTACTCAAGGCTCTTGATAGTTGATCGTTCTAACACAAGCAATTCTTACTTGTTGAAACCGACAAAGTAAAGAGCTATTGTTCTTGGTATAGACAATTGACTCCGAACGCTAAAGAGGATTCATTTACTTCAACGTTTCACAAAGAATTTGAAAGAATATGGCTATATTCATCAAACGTGAACAAACTTGACCTTGAATAGTTCAAGATTTTAGTGAGGTACATAATCGACTTGGCAAGATATCAAAACGTCTCGATTAGATTGAGCAATGTTTGCTTGAGCCAAGCGTGACCATCATAAAGTTATGAAATTAATATTTTCATAAATAACTCCGCAAAGAAAATAGTGTGTCTTCATGGAGACCTCGATGCCATTTAAAATGACTCGAACAATGATGGATCACATCCCTTCCTATAAAGTTCTTAAGATTTGCACAAAGCACTAATGTTACACTAAACAAAATGTCGAAGCTAAGAAAGGACACCATATTCAGTTATGGATAGAATTATCTTCTAAACGTCTTTTCAAGTATATGTCTAAAACTCTTAGCCACTATGGGAGTTCACTGGCTCAGTGGGAGCTCACTGGCTTAGCAAGAGCTATTTGGTTGAGTGGCAGCTTAATGGCTCATTAAAAGCTAAGATAGATCAAGTGGGAGCTAACTGTTTGTTTTACAACAAACTTTTACCCAAAGGTAATATACATGTCTCTTTGTAAGCATTCAAGTGAGACAACGGGCATTACCTCCACAACCTAATTGAGAACATAGTGTTTGTTGCTTTGAGTGGTGTCTTTCTGGAAAGTAACACATTTCCAAAATGACAAGTGGGAGGAAAATGAACTCGATGACAATCGAGCTTAGCAACAAACTAGAACTGAGAATCTCGGAAGACCTTTAAAGGGCTTTGTGAGAATACTTGATCAAGAATATTCAAAAGGACTTTACAAGTGCCTTAAAAGAGAATTCATTTCTCACAATACTTTTGAAAAGTTGCAGTAAGATCAAGAAAATCAAAGGGCTTTGGAAGCGCCTTGAAACTCAGTGTTTAATGCAATTGCCCCGTATAGGTATAGAATTTACCAAAGGCTTGGATTAAATCCTATATATTTCTATTAAGTTAGAAATAAACCTAAAACTTACAAGCATATTATTTACTATTAGATAGTAAAGGAATAATGTATTGTAAGATAGCTACGACAAATCCAAATTCCGAATAATGGTTATAGGCCATGAAAATCCGAAACAGACCCCATGTTTGAAAATCATGTTTGAAACTTGATTAATTTGCATTAAGGGTGAAAGACCCATCGATTGCAAATAAGTTTTCAAGGAGAAAACTAACAAATGTGGAAATTTATATGCATACATAGCTAGATTGGATGAAAAGGATATAATAAAATTCACGGAGTTGATTTTAATAAAAACCTATTCACCAATCGGAATGCTTAAGTCTCTTCGTGATTGATCTAGAAAAATTGCACATATGAAATATGGCAAAATAGATACCAAAACCGCCTTCCCAAAATAGGATTTTGGAAGTGACTATGGAATAGCCTAAGGGTTTTGAAAATCTAAATAATGCTAGATTTGAAAACAAGCTCAAGGAATCTGTCATGGGATTAAAGTAAGCATTGCATATAGGAATTGGAACGTGTTTTCTAATAAAGTTAATAAGAGGATTGGCTTATGGAGAACCATAGAAATTCTAA
This sequence comes from Chenopodium suecicum, assembly GCA_001687025.1. Lineage (NCBI taxonomy): Eukaryota > Viridiplantae > Streptophyta > Magnoliopsida > Caryophyllales > Amaranthaceae > Chenopodium > Chenopodium suecicum. Next base: position 62,150 of record MATQ01001548.1, on the reverse strand, counting down.
TGAATAAGAAGTTCAGTGGGAGTAAAAGTAAAGGTCCACAAGAAGTATACGAACTCTATTGTGAAATAACTATCAAATGCTAAATGCTTAGATTTGAAAGTATTTTCGACAATGGACCAAACAAAAGATGATACTTAGTACGTATTGGGTATTAAGTTCTATTATATAGACTTAATAAAATGTTTGAACGTGTAAAGGAGTTTACCGTGTTAAACATGGCTTGAAGGACTTTGAAAGACTTTCAACCCATGTGTATAAAACTTAGTAAATGTTTGAACTAAGTATGAGCTAGGCTAAATACTAAGTCAAACAAGAAAGACTGGTCTAGTAGAGACTTTCAACCATATCAAATAGCAAATAATTTAGCAAGGCTAAGTGAAACTGAATGAGCTAAAATGTCACATGGATGGAATAAGATTGAGAATTACTCTGTAACTTAATCCATCATGTACGCTATGATATGGAATTGTTGCACGAATTACTTGCTTAGAGCATGTGAAGTATGTATGTAGTACCAATAAACCTCAATCAATGTAATAGATCGTTAGATTGTGGCCAAGAATATCCAAAGTACTTGGATAAGTAACAGGATGAGTTCTTGACTTGTGGAAACAAATACAATTTGAGAATTGATGTTGCAAGCATAAACCTTAACAAGGATTATATCCTTAATAAGGAAGCCATTTATAAGCACGAACTAACAATAAGTCATGGCTTGAGAATGGTAACATGGACGTGCATCCATGTGTAATTGATAAGTGACTTTTATGTCACTTTTATGTCACCCGCAGCTTCTCCACTTCACAAACCGACCCACTCTCAGCCAACTCGCAAACCGTCAGCCGCCAAAACGACCGCTACTCCACTTTCGCACTCAACCCCTACACCAATCTCTGCCAACCCAACAGCTCTAATTGACGCAGCAACCATACTCACCGCGGCTAACACTAGCACCTTGCGGCCCCTACTAATTCCAACTCCTACTCTCACCATTTGCAAACAATCGAACATCAATTAAGGTCCAATTTGATTGAAGGTAATCGCGGCCGCGCAGCCCTGTCTGAAGGCGCACAAATGGAGTCCAAATTCAGATTTGAGGCAGTAGCATTTGCGCGACCTCTGCGCGACGTCTTCGTGGGCGCGCAAATGCGGGTTCAATCACAAGCTTCTCACGTGATTTTAATGAAAATCGGATGGCCACGATTTGATGCTTGATTATAGTTGATGATAATTGAACGGTGAAGATGATGGTTGATGATGCGGTGATGGTGAAGAAGATCAAAGATCAGAGCAGCCACGATATGAGGGGGGTTTATGGGATTTTCGTGGGTCTGATGGGATTTTGGGGGGTTTTTGGGTTTTATTTTCCTTTTATTTTCTTTTTTTATTTTAGTTTTGTTATTTATTTATTTTAGTTAGTTTTCTTTATTTTATTTTCTTTTTTTTTATTTCTCTTTTCTTTTTCTTTTATTTAGCTTAGTATAAATATCCATTTTTGGTGGAATTATTAAAAAAAAAAGAAGATATTATGCTATTTTCTTAATTAGTTTAGGAGAGCTTCTCTCTCTTAGGGTTAGATTAGATAATTTTTAGAGAGAGAAAGTAGATTATTGCTCAATTTTCTTCCAAGTATTCAACTTTGCTCAAGTTTATTTTTCAATTAAGCAAGATTTCAATTTTTCATCTTTCATTAATCCTTTCTTTAGTAATCTCTAATCCTTTACTTTAGCTTTATTTATTTGCATTTATTGTTTCTTATTTTTATTAATCTTATTAGTTCATCTAGTTATTATTGATTTCATTGTTTTTAATCATGTTTTATTTTGAGTTTCTTGAGTTTGTTTCTAGTTTTGTTATTATGTTTAAACTCCCTTCTCTAGGCTAATCTTTTAGCTAGGGGAAGGGGTGGTAAATTTGAGTTGATATTGGATGAATTTTTATGGTTGGATTGAGCTTATGCCATAAATTGATGAAAGACATGATTTTTAATAGCTTGAGATTATTGTTGCACTCTATTTGATGTTTTCTAGTTTAAATGCATGAAAATGATTTGAACTAGATTTAGATCATCTCTATTTTAATGATTGCATGAGAATGAGTTATTAAAGTGGAGTTTTTATGGATTGTGCTTCTTTATTCTCTTGATTTGATTGTAACTAATAGGTTGCATGAGAATGATTCTTATTAGTGTAGACCTCTTTCAATTCATTTATTTGCCTAGACTATTGCATGAGAATGAATTGTTTAGGTAGAATCTTGTGTTCTTTTACATGTGTTTCATGATAATCATCATTATTCCCCTCTTTCTAATCATATTTGACACCCCCGTATCCCTAGCGTCATTTTCCCTTTTTTTTAATCATCATTTTCTTGCTTATTTTTAGTTTTAGTGTTCTTACTCAACAAAACCAACAAAAACAATCTCCTTTTTACTCTTGCATTAGTGATTATTGATGTTGAATTAGTGTTTTTCCCCAGTGGTTCGACCCTTTACTTGCCACTATCTAGTTTATTCTAGGTTTAGGTATTATAAACGATTAATTTGATTAGGGTAGTAGCTTAACGACCTATCTTATCCCTATCAGTAATGTGCAGGAATTTATGAAAAATTTCCGTGATCACAAGTGATTAGGGTATCCAAATCATGTGAACCGTTTGGAATGAAACCCAAACAAAGCATCATCAGGTAGTCTACTAAAATATATATTGAGAATATTGTTGCCTTAATGGCGATAATAAAGAAGATGTTCTATGGAAAGTTCGTTGCTGGACGTTAATGATTGTAGGTTGTCACGTTCATGGTCTCAATCATGAAAATGAGTGGGGGCCATCACTTGGAAAATAAATCCTAAATCACATATAATCCATGACAGTCTCAAATTTTATCATCTTATTATGAAAGCGATCAGTAATGAAGATGCTAAGATTAGCAAAGTAATTATAACTAAACCTATGTAATTAGTGAACGATAACTTTCACAATTGCATGAAAGAAATCAAGCATATTAGATATGGGTGTGATTTCTATAGATGTTTTATAAAGAGTGATACTCTTAAAACATTCGAAAAAATCATTTATCATAAGATGAACCATTAAGGTTTTGGAGTAATTTAAAATTTCATGCAATTTTTTATCACTTCGTTTACTATTTAATTGTGGTTTAGAATTAAATAATGAGTTCATTCGATTCTTGGAATATTCAAAATAGGGTATCAAGACTAGTCTTGATAAGGAAACACCTATTAATTGAACGTTTAATATATTTAATCGAAAATTTTCCCTAATCGAGGTCATTTAAATAATGGACGGTTAATGACCAGTTGAGATTAGTGTGTAGTTTGATTTATAGCACCGTTTCATGTGCTACAAGAACATGATTATCATGAATCATTTGCACAGGTATTGGTTTAGAACCATACTGGATCGACCTATGAGAATACTTTAAGAGATTAAAAATCGTCATAAGTATACTTCTCATTATTTCTATCAGAACCTTTTTCCTTGACCTTGAGTATTGTGAGCTTTCTTGTTTGAGTACTAGTCCGCTTTGATGATTGTCAAACGTCTGCCGTAACAGGGGATTATAACGGCATCACTCAGGCGGCTAGGTCCTCTTAGTAAGAGAAGCTACATTGCAAGACTAGGAATGTCCCCCTACTAATAATAGGGAATATGTCTTGTTTTTTACAAGCTAAGGTCTCTCGAAGAGCGAGACTATGAAAATGCATGGCCGTGCTCGGATGGATTTTAGAAATAATCTACTTATTGACAGTCAAACTCGAATTTCGAGAAAAACTTCTGGACGTAACAGGGATGATGAATAAACTTACCTTGTAGTTCATGAAGAGACATTAAGAGACATAGGAAAGGGGTTATACACTAAATGCTCACTTGTCCAGAAGGACAAGTAGGAGATTGAAAGGAATGGTGTCCTTCGAACAAGTGTATTATTCTTTTAGTGGTTTCAGAATTATTAGAAAGCTAATATATTCAGTAAGGTTAAGTGATCGAATTGCCTCGGTAATATTAATGTATAATTATTATTACAATTTAATCTTGACTTAACCCTTTAGGTCACACCTAAGCAATATTAAACCAACTCGACGAATTAATTCGGAAGAAATTAATGAGTCGCCCGAGTATTTAATATTTAGATGTCGGAAATTCGATCTTAGTGCGTCGAAACCGAGCGTCGGAAGTCGAGTCAAAAATAGTAAATGACGAGATGCACAAAATAATAATAAATCGATCATATTCCTAAAATACCCCTAGCATCGGAAATCCCCAAGCATTCGAATGCTAGGGGAATCATATGCTAACACATGTGGCTAACATGCACACCATGCCGAGCCAAGGGTGGCTGGCTGGTGCGTGCTAGCAGCAGCTAGCAACCGCAAGCACACCAATGCAGCAGCTGCTAGCAGCCCGCACATGGTTTGCGCGACATGCTAGCAGCAGCCCGCACTTGGAGTGTGTGGTGTGCTAGCCACAACAGCAGCCTGCAACTGCAAGTGCGGGGCTGGGCTTCGGTTGGGCTACAACTGGGCCTAAGGCACGGGTAGTAGGGTCGAAACTCATGGGAAGCAAATGGGAAGCAAGTGGGTGAGGGACATGTGGCACAAGGAGAGTACGGAGTGGGGAGAAAGTATGCTCCCCTACTCTCCAAGTGGTCCTCACTTCCCTTTACATGTAATAGTGACACTTGTAGATTTATTATTAGTTTTCTTATTTATTTTAAAATAAATTGTGGAATTTCATACTCCCACATTGATGGGATAGAAATTCTCATTCTCCCTCTTGCCTATAAATACCCATCTTGGGTTTTTAGGAAGAGTGCTTGAGTAGGAGTTTAAAAGAGCATTGCATTAACAAATACTCTTAAACTCACATAGTACTCGGGTTTTGGTCGGACCACCCTAACCTCGAGTTAACGGACTTGTTTTTTCGGGTGGATGTCCTTCGGAGGCTATCGTATTTTCGGGGCTAAGATTCTCAAGTAAGAGCCCAATTTGTGGGACGAAGCACGCGACAAAGGTAAATTTCCTATTTTTCCCTATTGTGTTTATTTATGCATTAGTGATATTATTTATTGCGAGCATGATCCTTGTCTCGGGTTTTTTCCGCGGTGAGTGGGACTCACCAAACCCTAACAATTTCCTCTCTTATTTTCTCTCTCTACAACTTTACACTTTGTTCTTGATTCGACTCATTATTTCCGTTAACTTTGGTAACAATTTCTTCTCTATTACTTTCAGTAATTTTTTTTCTTTATTTCATCATGACTTGTTTAATTGCTTTGATCAGTTTAGATTTAATTATGCGTGAGTAGTTTTCTTTCTAGGGTTTGTGGGGATCCATAAATAATAGGAAGGGGTAATTTGTTATTGTTGATTGTCAATGCATGATTAATTTCCTATTTATTGATTTAATGCTATGCAATTAGATTAGGCCTGGTTCAATTGTATGATTTATGCAATATTGATTTGATATTCGAGAGATGAGAATTGATGTTTAGGCTTGGTTTCAATAGGCGGACTAATTTATAAATGGTTAATTCGAGATTTGAGAGATGAAATTTAATACAGGTAAATTAACTCTGTGATTGTAATATGTAGCGAAAGCCCTTTATGATCTGATTAATTGATACATTAATGATTGATTATTATGTTTTACCCCGGAATATTATTTATTGGTGAACCTATGCCCTAGGTCTTTTATTCATTGATTTCCCCCCTACTATTATTATTCGTAGTATAGTTCTTTTAAATAACAACAAATTGGTGAATTAATGTAGACACCCAAATGTGTCTCCCAAAAACCAAACACAGTAATGAATACCTTTCATGTGATTTGATTATCGAACAAAGCGAAAGTGTGAAAAGTTAAGTGATGAGAATGTTTTTATTAAAATATCTCTTCTCTCTGTTTTTGAAAATATTTCTTTTCTTTCCCTATTTATGAAAAACATGCATTCCAGTTTAGTTTGGTCCATGATATGGGTCCAATAATAGTGTATTTGGATGGGGCTTGAAAAAACCTTTCTAAAGATATATTATAAGCAAAATTCCGATGAATAATGAGGAAGTTATAGCCAGAATACTAAACTAGGCTCAAACCGGATTTTACCTACAGCCCAATGATCATGTGGAAGGTCCAAGGTTTAAATCTACTCTTAAACTAATTAGGATTAATTAGAAACTTCCATAATTTTCCAAAAGATTTTAATTATCCATTTTGAAAAGATAAAATCAAAGAGTTTGAAATTGAATAAAACTTTCCTTTTTAATAAATTTAATTCTATTTGAATTTAAAGATGTTCAATGACAGTCAAATATTATTTTCGTGCCTCATGATCTGTATCAAAATCTTATATGGTTGGCGACAGAATGAGTTTAATTCGGTTCAAATTCTAACTCTTTTCTATTGGTTTCCTGAATATTGTCTCTCTATTCTTTTTCTAAACTTTCCCTTTTACAAAATTCCTCATACGTTAACTTTAGAAACACCTAGCAAAGTTCGAAGTTGCCTTCCCCCTAGACGTTAAAGGTTGATAATTTCTAAGGGTTTGGTCCCAAATCCCTATTTCAATTATTTAATTTAATTGTTTGATTATTATTTTTCCTTGAAGTTACTGATGTGTGTATTTTGTTATTAGAAAGAGGTACGAGGCATCGAAGTAAGTAATTTAATTGTTTTATTGACCTTTTGATATAGAAATCATGTTTAGATCATTATTTTGAATCCTAGTATCATGTTAGGATGTTTTATTGCTTCCTAGTATCATGTTTAGGGTAATAAAGAAGTTTCTTATATGAATTATGATTTCTATGATGCTTCCTATTCTCTTTCCTAATATCATGTTAGGGCTAAAGCTTTAATCTTTAATGTTTAGTGACATGATAGGATTTGTTATAAATCTTGTCAGTATCATGTCTAGGATCTTGCTAACAGTATTATGTTTTAACATGATTTATGATTATGATTGTTATTTATTATGTTCATTGATATATAATTATTGTTATTGCTTGATCACATCTTGTATGAATGTTTAAAGGGAATGTGTATTTTTAATCACGCTTAATAAGATAATTAATAATCTTGTTTAGTGTTAATATGACTATAATTCAAGTGATTGCCAATAATTGATTTAATTGTGCATTAATATTCAACCAACATAGATTAAACAGGTTTAGGGTAAACCTATTGTTTGCATGTTAGTCTGAATGCGCACATGAATACGAATAGAATAAAGTAGAGGCCTATTTTATAGGGCGAGTTTCACTTTTAGATTGGATTTGTACCTTCATCCCCGAACTTCTAGTCTTGCTTCTAGACCTATTGGAGTTAACGATCTCCTTGATCGTTAAGGGGTGTAACCTTCACCCTTTCAACGGTTTATAAGTTCCTAAAACTTGTTGGCGACTCTTTTACTCTAGCTTCCTTACCTTTGGACGCCACCATGCTTAAGTGTATGATCACAGTAGGGCTCAAGTATGGGATGGCTTGAAATATTCCCTACAGTTTTTTGGCGACTCCACTAGGGAGGATTTCTATTTTAATTCCTAAAATTTATTTTGGTAATGATTTAGAATGAGTGGATGAGACTCGAAAAGTTCTAAGTATTTCACGTAAGTAATTTTGATTAAGACATAAGCATAAAAAAGGTTCTCATTGGAAAGACCATCCATAATGAGTCAAAAACATTGGATTTTTACACATAGGAAATTTGAGAAATATCTTTCACAACTAGAATCAAAATAATACTACAAAAAATGGAAAATTCTAAGTACACAAAAAGTTGATGAGGCATGTAGGACCTGGCGTCTAGAAAACAGAGCCTGTCGCCAATGATATGGCTCTGTCGCCTGGCGACAACATTATTGTCTGGCGACTGGGCTATATCCTGGCGACGGACTCCATTGTCAGGCGCCAAGTTCTTCCACTACCGAGCCAGAACTCTGCCTTCTTATTTTGACTGGTTCTAGCAGTTTTGGCTCGATTCCACTTCTTGATTGAGTTTTTCTCTCTTTTCTTAAATCCATATGTGTTCTACATATGGACATAACCCTCTCGAATTTTATGCTCCATCTACCCAATCTAACACTCCTGGCAACGAAAGGTACATTTGAGATTGTTGAATTCACCAAACCATGGAAGAGATTTTAACTCGCGGGTTCCCATCCACACGCGCCAACCCTTCCAAAGGTACGGCTTCCGCGCGGTTCATCCAGACTCATAACCATGGACCCTCTTTGACTAACCCATATCCTGAACTTTAGAGAACTAGAGCCATGGTTAGGTTGTAAACTCATTGCATCATATTGTGACTACTTGACTACTTGTGCATTCTTTGCTTGTGCATACTCTATGTGTGTTTACACTAACTGTTTGTTTAACTTGTGATTGAGTCTAAATAAACTAATTAATGACTAAAAGGACTTTTCCTGGTTAATTAATTAGTTAACTTGAATAATTACAGGCTGATAAATTAATCAAATCGACTTAGTACAACTTTAGGCTTGTCCATTTAGAGAAAAAATATTGAAAACAGTCCTAGATCGATGTTCCAGCAATGGAGAAAAATTTTGCGCTGTGGTGCCAAACGCTGCTGTGCAACGCCGGGCGACAACCCAATAGTCTGACGCTGCACCTCAATGTGCGGCGACATTTCTGTTATTTTGACGACAGTTCAGTTTATTGCACGAGTCATCACGGCGAGTCTAATTAAACAGTTTACCAAGCACTTAGTTCCATGGTTATATACAAGAGTCAAAGCATGTCACTTGCACTCACTAATAAAGCAGACACTAATATGTATGTACACTTTAACCATGTCTAGAGAATCTTATTTGCACGTATTTTCCTTAATTTTTCTTAGGGGGATAAGACGGATATTAATCCTCCAGTTAAACCACACTTGTTTGAACTCATATACTTGATTTCCAAAAATGAGCACCCAATTTTTGCTTTCCCTATTTTTGCTTTTTTCTATAAACCACTAAAGTCAAAGCCAATTTCAGTTAAGTCATTAAAACATATAAAATGGTTTAATTTACAACGTGTGGTTAAGAAAGGAAGGGCGTTTAATCAAGGACAACACCTTCGTTCAAGTTCAGCTTTTTAACAAACCAGTCAGTCGGAAAAGAAAAGGTAAGAAGATAATGGCAAGTCAAGAAGAAGTCAATGAGCTTAAGAAGCAAATGGCTAGCGTGACTGATGTGTTGATGGATGTAACCCTTCAAATCAATGAGCCTGTGAAGCAACAACAAATGGAGCTCGTGCAAGAAAGTTTGAGCAAAATATCTAATGACTATAGTTTTGAGGGCATTAGCTCGCAAGGGGTCTCGGTGGACAAGGAGCTTCTTCTACAGAAGATTAATGCCAACGACATCCCTCGGTTCAAGGCAACAAACAACCCTTATTTCCACATAAGAGCTTTCGAGACTATAATGAGCATTAAGGGTATTGATAGGAAAGTCTTTCATTCCTTGTTTTCTTTATCTCTTGAAATTGTTTGTCAACAATGGTTCTTTTCCCTTGACAAAGAGAAAACCTCTACTTGGGAATCTATTGTAAACGCTTTTATTAATAGGTATAACCGTAATATTCAAGTTGAAATTGATCATAGGGAACTTGAAATACTTAAGAAAAAAAAGAATGAAGGTTTCACTTCTTTATTTAACAAGTGGAGGGAAACTTTCACTAAGATGATTGAGGTACCTAGTGAAAAGAAATTTGTGAGGATGTTTATTAAGAATCTCCAAGAAAAGTATTGGAAACATCATAAGTATCAAAACTACTTGCATACCTTTAAGGTCATCTATTACATTGGAATTAACATTGAAGACGACCTTGCTAATCAAAATCTGCTAATAATAACTCTAATAGTGGTTGGAAAGGAAAGAAGAACGACAATCCTTCTTCTTCAAAAACCATCCACTCAAACAATGTTAGCACTTTTAATTTGAGTGAATTCCTCGCCATGAACAATCAAGGAAAAAAGAAACCATTTAGGAGGAACTTTACTCCTATTGGTATGAGTTATGACACTGCATTTAACAAATTATATGCAAAAGGTCTTATAACTCCCATTGGACCATTTAGGGATCCACCTGTCGAAAACAGGACGGCTAACTAGAATCCCAACGCACATTGCAAGTACCATCTAGGCAGGGGCCATCTCACTGAGAATTGTTGGAGAACTAAGGAAGCTATCCCATACTTAATTGATAATAATAAAGTCCCATTGCCCCGTGCAAGAAAGAAGCCAAGTATCAATAGTGCGCCACTTTTTGTTGCTTTGGCTATTTCTGATGAGGAAGACCATGGTGACCCCTCATCCATCATCAAACCAATCAAAGAGATTCATACTATCGAAGAAGAGGAGGAAACCTTCTTCGATTCCATGAGTGATTTCCCTCCCATACAAGAACCCGTAACTAGAGAAGAAGTATGGATCCTCATACAATCAATGAGGGAAGGAATAGACTTATTACGCGAAACTCTCGAATTCGCAAAGAAACGAGAAAAGATATTCCAAAGCAAACATGTCAACAACAAAGTTCCACCCATGGAGAAGAAGCCATTCTCTCTCTAAGTAATTAACACACCCAAAAAGAGTAATAAGCCTTACACTCCAATTAGGAATTCCTATGCTAACATGTTCAAAATGCTCTCCAAGAGTGGTAACATTAAACCTCTCGAACCGAGATCATTTGAATCATTAAAGAGGACATATAGGTTCTACTTCCCATATCATCAATCAGCGGGACATACCATACAACATTTCTTAAAATTTAAATATTTAATTCTGTTGAGTAATAAGGTTTTGATGATTGTAAACTAATGATGATTATCTATCTAACGTGTTTGTTAAGTTGTGCATAGAAAAAACAAGTTATACTTAGAACAGGATACAAGGAAAATGAGCAATGACAAGTATATAAGGAACTTAAGCAATATATGATAAGCAATAGAAGAATAAGAACAATGATGTGTGTTATGGTTGATAAGCATGATGATGGCTAAGGAACTTTGAAGGTAAATATGTAAATAGGTGTTTGCATAAGTTAGCTTCATGAGGTAAGTACACTATGCATACATGAGTCGTATATGTGTAGGAGTATTTGCATAAGCTTTGAGTTTAATTAGTTCTCTCACTTGAAGTTTGTTTATGAAAAACAAACTTCAATCTAATGTTTCTCTTAAGTGTTTATGTGAAGACAGGAACTAACTTAGCTGAAGTCAATGGGTTGGAACATAGAAGACTTCAAGAGGAACAAGAGAGAATGAATGAACCTAAAGCAGGTTCTCCCATGAGAACCAAACCGCGAAGGAACCTGAAGTTATTCTCTAAAAATATCCAGAAGGAACTTTCGGCAGGATTTCCCACAAAAGTCGTAGCATGTTCCCTAATAGGTACATGAAGAATTCCATGATCCCTAACAGGTGCATGAAGAGTTCCTTAACAGGAACTTAGTTCTCTAACAAGAACTATCTAAGTTCCCTAACGGGAACTTGAAGACAGAAAGTTAAGTTTTAGTTAGAAACTTGGCCTGCGGTTCCTGAAGTGGAATGTTGCCCCGAGAACTAGAATACATCAATACTACAAGATTCCAGAACAAGAGTTTCAAAGAAACAACATGAAGACGGAGAAATCGAAGTATATCGCTCTAGGATTCATGTAAGTATGTTGGACATAAAAGTCAGTCTGAAACAAGTCTAAAGAACCAAGGTGAACTCATGATAGTCAATGAAATTAGAGTTACTTACTTGTCAGAAACTCAGAGACTGTCAGAGTTCCAGAACCTAATCGGAACTTATGTTTGCATGTCATTAAAGGTCGCAGGTCGAATTTAATGATATATATATTTACCTAATACGAGCATATCTTTTAGGGATTTGATTTTACAGAATAAAGATATTTATTTTCTAATAAATCCCTTTGGAAAAAGATACGTTTTTTTTTTGGAAAATATTTTTAGCAAAATAAGTTTTAAATAAAATCTAATTTTATGGCAAGTATATCTTTTGTAAAAAGATATGGTAAGTATATCTTTAGTGAAAAGATATGGTAAGTATATATTTTTTAAAAAGATATATTAGTATATTTGGAAAATATAAGATTTAGATAAAATCTGATTTTATGGTAAACATATATTTTTATTATTGATAGAATATATTCTTAACAAGAATGACCTTATCATGTGTCCTTATTATTCTGATTATTTATTATGTAGACACATGATGTTAATTGTTAGTAAAGATAGTGGGTGTAACATTACTTGTTTAATTATGGATTATTGACGTCTATTACTAACATGAAGGTATCCAATATATATAAGGTAACCAAAGCCAAAAGGTGACCGAATTTGCAGGCTATGTGAGTGGAGACAACTTATTAATAACAATGATTTTTGGTTGTTTGTATATATGGAATTATATGCAAGTTTCTCTCACTACAAAGCCTTTAGAAGAGGTTTGTAGTAGGTGAAGCGATAATATGGATAAGTGTGTAAGTCACCTATACATTTCTCTATAAATATTGGTCATGTGCTTTTGGTATGTATTGATCCGTCACAAATTCCTATTAAAATTCAATTCCCCATTTCTATGAAGGTTATTAGTGAATGGATGTACAAGAAAAGTTGTTTTGAAGCTTATAACGTATATCATGACAAACTAACTTTTCTTCTAGTTTTGTGCTGGTTGTTAATGATTGTTTTGTAGGTTTGTCCATTAAGATAAATCGGTGCATAAAAGTTTGTTCTGTTAGGAACTTGGTGCTTAAATAGTTGGAACTTGATGAACTTGAATTGATAAAATAGATTTAGGATGCAGGAATAAGAAAGCTTTTATATCAAGGTGCTATAGGAGTTAGTGTAAAAGTTCCTATTCAGCTTCTTATGCAAGTTCCGGTGAAGTTCCTATTGTTCAAAGTTCTTTGGAACCAAGCATAAATTCCTGTAGCAGACTCTTATGAAGAATGATGAGTTAAGATGATTATCTTTGACTACGTGTTGGAGATCCATAATTTTGTTTATTGAACGACATTTAAAAGGGAGTATTCTTACTGGAACTTTATGTTTCAATACTTTTATGCTTTAGGTTTTATCTATCTCTCTTGACTAACCTACGAACCTTTTTAAAGCACAAAAGAATTCTCTTGGGTTTTGATTTTTTAGGTTATATCTTCAGAATGTATATTTGAGGAACTTTAATTTGACAAGGTGTTGAAGAACTTCAGATTAAACCAACACGTTCCTCTTCCCAAGATACAATGGTCAAAAGGACCAGAAGGGCATGTTCCAACCTGATATCAATGGGAACATGAACAGTTGAAGGTGCATAGTAGGAAGGAACTCATAGTATCTTGACAGCAAGGTTCCAAAGGGATGATGATTGTAAAATCAAGATATTTCCTGCTATAATCCTACAATTGTTTCATAACAGGTGGTTAGTAAGTCAAGTTCCTATACCATTGTGAACATTTTTCTTTTCGAGTTTTTTTATGCACATTTTGGTGTTTAAATGCTTGTTACTCTAGATGTTTTACGAAATAATTCTATGCTTCAAACTGTAAACATGTTAATCTTTTTATGCTTGATAAACCTAGCAGGAACTCGATAATAGGTATATGTATACGTAAGTTCCAAACAGGTGAAGATTAAGAAGCATGAGAATTGAAATATGTTATCTTTTCTTTCAACATCGGGTAGATGGTAAGCAACACTAATCCATTGGATCTTAGTGATATGGATTTGTTTATCATGTGATATTTAGAGACTAATTGAAAGATATGTCTTGTTTATAAGTAATGAACGCAAATGGACACTTGGTTACTTTTCTTAATAGAAGAGATGATGAACTGTTTGTTGAAAGTCTTTTCTATCACAGGGTTTCTGGCTAAATGTTCATCATTTATGAAGTTATGGATCTAACAATGGAATCTAGTTCCACTCATGTTTGATGTTTGTGGTAGGAACACAGGATTGACAACAAGTTTCCAACTATGAATCATGAAAGACATGAAGAGAACAAAGTTATATGCTAATGGTCTTTGCAGGTTCTTTGGAATGGTTTTCAATGTCTCTTACTACATCATCAACACTGAAGCAATAGATCTTTGATTAACAAGACGCCCTATGTTCCACTTAGGGATGTTTGATGATAGAAGTGCCAAGGCGATTTACCCATAAATGCCTTGAATAGTAAAACATAAAGAGGTTACACTATCATGTTTAATGTGCAATGTGTGAACATATTTTGAGACTAACAGGTTTGTTCCCATCAAGCAGGATATAAAAGATGAGCTCACAAGTTATTGTAGAACTAACTGAGTTCCTAGTAAAGAAATATGTCACTAAGGATAACAGCATGGGCTAGCTACACATGTTGAGGAACTTTTAGATGTTAAGTTTCAACTCGTGCAGCAAAGTTCAATGAACTCAATACAAGAAAGCAAGTTTTAACGAAGTTCCAAAGATGCGATAATATTTGTTCCAACCAACAAATTCTCAACAAAAGGAACTATAGTGTCTTTCATGCATATGTAACCAAGGCCGAGCCTCACGACATTATTGAAGCATTTAAGGATGTAGCTTGAAGGTTAGATATGCAACAGGAACTCAATGAGCTTAAAAGGAAGAAGGTGTTTGTTACATCCTGAACCTATTCTAGAGCACCTAAAAAGGGTCCGAGAGTAAAAAGGGTGTTCTGGAAAAAGCTTTTTGAGTAAGGCACGAAAAAGGAACAAGGCCAGGTTGGTTCTTAACGGAAACAACCAATATAAAGGTACGAATTGTTTTTAAGTAACTTGTTGCTCGTGTAGCTAGACTTGTAGATAATTGAATATTATTTGTTCTTGTTGTTTATATGGGATTAGAGTTGTTGTTTTTGATATAAATCTGTATATATGTCTATGTGGAACATACTCTAGGATAGACTGCTATCCAAGTTCCTTCTTGAAAATTGATCTTTAAAATTGTCAATTTTAGTTTTCAAGAGGGACTGAGTTATTAAGTGTACTTGTTTACATTGATTATATTTTTGGTACAACTAACGAGCCATTGTGCATTGGTTTTTGAGGAATCTATAATGAGAAAATATATTTGTAAGCATTAACAACTGACAATGGAACTTGAGTTATATGTGAAAGTTCATATTAGATTTGAGATCATCAAGGAACAGAACAAACACTTCAAAAGAACTTCAAGGTAAGCCATCATATCAACCAATGTTTTAAAAGTTTTATTTTTACTGGTAAAAGACTACATAAGATATAAGTTCCTTTTCACATTATGTCTATATATGAATTGAATTGATATAATTTTTGTAGAAATAATGTAATATGTGAAGTTGTGAATTGATTTTCTTATGGTTCTGTCTTGACTTGTCATATTCTTGTATATTTCTCAATGGAACAAGACTTGATGAAACATAACATGAGTATAAAGTATTTTTCCCTTAAGTTATGTCAAGTTGGGGTTCCTATGCATGTTAAACTTGAAATAAAGTATGTGCGCTTATTGTTAATGTGTCACACTTAGTTCTTGTGTTGTAAAAGACATACTCACTTGCCAAAGAGTATTAGAGGTCTCATAATAGAATGTGGGTGCTGTCAAACACAAAGTTCCTATGTTGCCAAAGGAACAATGGAAGAAACTTTGATGGAACAAGACAGGTAAGTTCCTAGACCGTTTGTATCTCACTTGTTTAAATTTCGGAGGGAACTAACCTATCTTTTAGCCAACTTTCAAGCATCCACACCATATTTCTTCGAATGCAACATTATTCTACAACGTTTAGTTGTGTGTCCGTGTTGCGCTATTCCTATTTCATATTTTCATATATTCGAAGATTCTATCAACCCTATTTCCTTATCTTTTCATATAGCCACACTTCTTATTCTTAGTTCCCATGAGCTCTAAGTTTGTTCACCATCTTTTTATGGATCAATGAAACGTGAAGAATGGTGATTACATGTTGAGGGGGAAGTTGAAGAAAAAGAAAAGAAGTAAGCACTTGAAAAGGAAGAAGAATGGTAAGGAACTTAGGGGGAATAAGGTAGGAACCAAGAAATCAAAATGGTTCAAAGCTGGTTGGGGAACTCAAGTGTATGAGTAAGTATTATCTCCATTGATTTAAAATATGTTATTATAGGAAAGCATGCAAAATCTGTGTAATGACACCCTATGTAAAAAAAATAAATAAATAAATAAAAAAAGAAGAAGAAGAATAAGGGTGATCAAATATTTAATTTCCTAGATATCTAAATATGAAGAATATTGACTATGTTGTTGTCGTGTACTCGTATACTAGGTAAGCTAGCTAGTGAAGGAACAACATTAAACGTTGAAGGATCTTGACTATGAAGCTGAAATCTATTTAACTTCTAGTAAGCAGAATGTTCCTCAAAGAAGTTGGTAGTTGAAGTAAGGAAACTTGGTTATCAATTAGCAAGATGAATATGTGTTGTGTTTAGCAGGAGGTTCAAGAGTATGAAATTAAGATTAAATTCAGGGAATCTCATCTCAAAAGGTCTAAGTAAAGAGCACAAATTCTACTTCATGATCCCTTTACTTATTTTGTTCCATATGCTTCTTTATTTATCCTTTGAGCTTACGCTTTCATTTGCGTATTCATGCAATCCATTTCTTACTTTTTAGCTCCGATCCTTACTTGATTTTTAACTTCTTATTTGTCAAGTTCAATTCAAGGTTTTGAAGTTGGGCCTTTGGATTGTGAGTTGGAAATTAGTGTGAAAATGGTATCCGTGTTTGAAAATTGAGTACCTTGAGGCTTTTAGTAACAACAAGTGTTTAATCATTATATATTTACTTATTATATGGTGGTAGGTGTGACATATGACTTTACGTGTGTGTAATTTATGGTTAACAAACGTGTGGAACAATACCGTTTTTGATAATGACTAAAGGGGGAAGAATATGTATGATGCTTATAATATATAGTAGTCTAAAGTTCTTACATCATGATCATTGAAAGTATATATATATATATATAGGGGGAGGCTCTCGTGAGAATTTTTCTTATGTGAGAATTTTTTTTATGTGAGAACACTCTTTATGTTCTAAATTTTTACTTGTATGTTCTAAATTTTAAATATGATGTTCTAAACTTTTCCTTAGGTGTTCTAAATTAAATCAAATGTTCTAATTTAGTATTCACATGTTCTAAACCATAAATTAGTTAAGTTTAATATCATAAATTTTAAATAACTTGTTACAAAATTTTAACTTATATGTTCTAAATTTTAAAATGTGTGTTCTAAGATTTTTAATTGTATGTTCCAGATTTTAAAGCGTATGTTCTATATTTTTACTCATATGATCTAAATTTTTTACTCACACTTTCTATATTCTATATTTGTTTGTTCTAAATTTTTATTCACATGTTCATAATCTTAAATCAAATGTTCTAAATTTTACTCATATGTTTAAAATTTCATAAAGCAGATTTTATAAATTTTTAATCACTTGTTCTAATTCTTAAATCAAATGTTCTAATCATATTACTCACTTAGATGTTCTAAATTATTACTCAGATGTTCTAAATTTTAATTTCAGACGCATGTTCTAAATTTTTACTCGTATGTTCTAAACTTTTACTCACATGTTCTAAATTTAAAATCAGTTCTCATATAAGTATGAATTCTCACATATGAACCTATTCTCACCGGATCCCTCCCCTATATATATATATATATATATATATATATATTGATAATGATGTGTACTGCAAAGTTTCTAACTTTGTGAAGTTCCTGTGTATGTTCCTAACTTGTTCTAAATGTTATTTCCTAGAAGAACTAAGGGGGAATAAATGTACAACGATTGTCCTTTAATGTGTGATAAGCATCATTAGTTTGTCATCATCAAAAAGGGGGTAATTGTTGAGTAATAAGGTTTTGATGATTGTAAACTAATAATGATTATCTATCTAACGTGTTTGTTAAGTTGTGCATAGAAAGAACAAGTTATACTTGGAACAGGATACAAGGAACCTGAGCGATGACAAGTATATAAGGAACTTAAGTAATATATGATAAGCAATAGAAGAACAAGAACAATGATGAGTGTTATGGTTGATAAGCATGATGATGGCTAAGGAACCATGAAGGTAATTATGTAAATAGGTGTTTGCATAAGTTAGCTTCATGAGGTAAGTACACTATGCATACATGAGTCATATATGTGTAGGAGTATTTACATAAGCTATAAGTTTAATTAGTTCTCTCACTTGAAGTTTGTTTATGACAAAGAAACTTCAATCTAATGTTTCTCTTAAGTGTTTATGTGAAGATAGGAACTAAGTTAGGTGAAGTCAATGGGTTGGAACATAGAAGACTTCAAGAGGAATAAGCGAAAACGAATAAACCTAAAGCAGGTTCTCCCATGAGAACCACACCACGAAGGAACCTGAAGGTATTCTCTAACAATATCCAGAAGGAACTTTCGGCAGGCATTCCCACGAAAGCCGGAGCATGTTCCCTAACAGGTACATAAAGAGTTCCCTAACAGGAACTTAGTTCTCTAACAAGAACTTTCTAAGTTCCCTAACAGGAACTTGAAGACAGCAAGTTAAGTTTCAATTAGAAACTTGGCCTGCAGTTCCAGAAGTGGAACGTTGCCCCGAGAACTAGAATACATCAATAATACAAGATTCTAGAACAAGAGTTTCAAAGAAACAACATGAAGACGGAGAAATCGAAGTATATCGCTCTAGGATTTATGTAAGTATGTTGGACATAAAAGTAAGTCTGGAACAAGTCTAAAGAACCAAGGTGAACTTATGGTAGTCAATGAAATTAAAGTTACTGACTTGTAAGGATCTCAGAGAATGTCAGAGTTCTAGAACCTAATCGGAACTTAGGTCTGCACGTCGTTAAAGGTCGCAGGTCGAATTTAATGATATATATATTTACCTAGTACATGCATATCTTTTAGGGATTTGATTTTACATAATAAAGATATTTATTTTCTAATAAATCCCTTTGAAAGAAGATAAGTTATTTTTGGAAAATATTTTCAGCAAAATAAGTTTTAAATAAAATCTAATTTTATGCCAAGTATATCTTTTTTAAAAATATATGGTAAGTATATCTTTTGTGAAAAGATATGGTAAGTATATATTTTGTAAAAAGATATATTAGTATATTTGGAAAATATAAGATTTAGATCAAATATGATTTTATTGTAAATATATCTTTTTATTATTGATAGAATATATTCTTAACAAAAGATATATTTTTTGAAAACTTATTTTTGGAAAATTTCTTTTATTTCTATCTTTTAATAAAACTTATCTTTTACAAAAAGAATTTTTGGGTGTACTATAAATATGCTCATATTTATTCATTCAAATTCGAGGCTGATGAAGCTTAGTGGTCGTGCTTAATGGTTTCATCCTTCACCACGAAGCTAAGTCAAACCTCCAGGTCAAAGTTCTAGTCAGGTTTGGTTTCAGTTCGTCCAGTCAGTTCCAGACAGATCTTGAGTGTCTAGCATATTAGTTTTATCTCTTTATTCATTGGTATGTATTTAGAGTTATTCTTTGAGATCTTGTAATTGAGAAGAAGTGTTTTGAGTGTTTTATGTATTGGGGTGTGAGAGTTCGTGAGGATTCTCGTTATAATTGTATTAAGAGTGCAATGTGTGAGCTTCTAGGGTGTTGCCGATTGAGCTTCTAGTGTGAAGCCGAGTGGGTAGTGCTTTGGTAGTACGAGTGCATCTAAGTGTGGTACTTAGTTTGAATAAGATAGGGTCCTATCGAGTAGCAAGTGTGGAGCTTGTGAATAAAGGTTTGTGTTAATATGTTGTAACTTGGTGTTTTCCCTATTATAGTGAAGGGGTTTGTGTTCGAAATCCCTAAGGTAGGGTTAAGGTTTTACTTCCAGTTGGGCCCTGGATGGTTTCCTCGTAAAATCCGCTTTGCATTGTCTAAGTTCCTAACAACAATCAGTTTTATATTCCGCAAAAAGTAGGCACTATGAACATACTACAATTCACCCCCCCCCCCTCTTGTAGTATATCATCCGAAATAACAAATTTGAAGGCTAATTGATAATAAGAAGCTAGTCTAAATTCCACAAGAACAAGATGCTAGCATCAATGGAGTTTGGGACAACGATGACGAGGATGTGTATCTCAAGGATATGGAAGAACCTCCACTTTCAGTGTTATATCAAGTAAGCGACTGTTTGGATGAAGAA
Organism: Chenopodium suecicum; assembly: GCA_001687025.1. Classification (NCBI taxonomy): domain Eukaryota; kingdom Viridiplantae; phylum Streptophyta; class Magnoliopsida; order Caryophyllales; family Amaranthaceae; genus Chenopodium; species Chenopodium suecicum. The sequence continues at coordinate 41,920 of MATQ01001548.1, read as the reverse complement.
AATTCACCCATAGATGTTCTCACAAGATCTGGGAGAATGTAACCTCCCATCACCGCACAACTTATTCCTATTACTCAACTAGTTCCCATACCAATTATAGAAGACAACAACGTTTTCAAGAAATTTAAAAAGACCAAGGTCGAGATGAACGTATGGAAACTTCTAGCTACATCCCGAGAAAATAGGTTGGTGATAATGAACGCTTTGGACAAAATAGGGATAAAACCAGAAACCACTCCCGAGGGGTTGGTTAACTTTCTCACGAGTGATCTTCCTAGTCCCATCAACTTGATCACCTTTTCTAACAAGGTTCTACCTCTGGAAGGTGACAAACATTACAAGGCTCTAAACCTCACAGTAATCTACAAGAGATTGAATGTCCCAATTACTCTTGTAGATAATGGATCGGCAATCAATGTTTGTCCACTTAGAACTGCGAGAATGTAAGGATAAGGGATGAATATTTACCCCGTTCAACACAAGGAATAAGAGCCTACGACAATACTCGTTGCCAAACACTTAGAAAAATTACAATGAATGTAATGACGGGAGTGATAGAACATGCCACTACCTTCCAAGTAGTGGATATTAAGGCTTCCTTCAACCTATTGTCGGGATGCTCTAGGCTTCAGGACCTTAAGGTCGTCCCTTCATCCCTTCATCAACAAGTAAAGGCTATAGTTGGAGGGATCCCTATTACAATCGTTGCTTCACCTATGTAAATCAAAGCTGTTGAAGATCCAATTATTTAATGAAGATATGTGGGGCTTTAATGATGAAGATATGTGAGGCATTAATGAAGACATCTCCTTAATCAAGGAAGATGAAAGAACCCCTCTTTGCTATAACCTCCACTCCAATATGAATATAAATGCTATTTTCAGAAAATAGGGACACTTTCCTGGAATGACTCTTGGAAAGAAAAAAGGAGATAGAAAATCAAATGGAATTACCTAGCCTCCCTAAATTAGATACTTTTAGACTTGATTCGAATCGACTCTAGAAGATCTAAATCGAGCCCGGGAAAAATCTAAGGCGCGTAGGAACGCTCGTACCCAAAAGAAAGCAATCCCAATGAACCAATATCCTCTTACTCTTAATGGACAATTTATAAGAGAAAGAGAGGACTATCCATGCCACAAATTTCCCAAAACCTTTGTTGTAAATGACATAAGGAAACCTGGGTTCGAAATCATTCTGGATTGCTACTTTTTAGATGAGATACCAACTCCTTTCCACAAGGAGAAAGCACCCCCATGATTTGACTTTAATGTCATGGGACTCCTCTTTAGGCGCGAGAAGAATGAGCCAAAATATATAGAGGACAATTCCTCACTCATTCAAACAGCCCTAAAAATTGAAAACTTCAATCCTTCCAAGCTCATCACTCCAACAGAGGGTTTAGTACAAGGATGGTGCAAAAGAGTAAAGGTGACTACTCCGAGTGGAAGAAAGATCTCCATAACAACAGGAAATGACCAATGTTTAAAGAGTCGTCTGAGTCAGAGTCCGAGTCAGAGACTTCCCCTATCGAGTCTTCTAAGTCCTTAGCTATAGCACCGTCTCTCTCAAATTCTTTTATTTTAGCACCTACTCCGAGGATAGTTAGTAGTCAAGTCCTAGAGGACATTTCCTTATTTGATGTAAAGATTTCCGAATTCAATAATATGTCTTCTTCCCCTTACTCCTCGTGTTACTCTCTAACCCAAAATGACGAGCATTGCTTAACCAACAATGAAAGTGACAAAGAAATCATTAAAGCAATGGAAACACTTGAAAATAAAACACTGGTAATTGAGGATATTGAAACGATTGATATCTCAAACGATCCAACCATTAAAAGAGAAGTTAAAATCGGATTAACACTTAATAAAGATGAAATAATCGATTTAATCAGTCTACTTAAAGAATTTATCGATGTATTTGTTTGGTCATATGAAGATATGCCAAGCATTAACAGAGAAATAGCTCAACACTATACCACTAATTCCAGGAATGAAACCTATCAAACAAAAGTTGCGTTGAATGAAACCCGACGTAGCTCTTAAAATAAAAGAAGAAGTTCAAAAGCAAATAACTACAAGTTTTATCAAGGTATCCAAATACCCTAAATGGGTTGCAAACGTGGCCTAAGTTTCAAAGAAGGATGGAAGGGTAAGAAAATGTGTGTCAACTATCGAGACCTAAATAAGGCAAGTCCAAAGGACAACTTCCCTTTACCACAAATCAACATCTAAGTAGATAATACAGCAAATCACGCACTTCTCTCATTTATGGATGGGTCCGTAGGGTACAACCAGATTCTCATGGCGGAAGAAGACATGGAGAAAACAATGTTTATAACACCTTGGGGTACTTATTATTAAATGATAATGACATTCGGGTTGAAAAACACGGGTGCCAGTGACCAAAACCATTAAAACGAGCAGCAACTGCCTTACTCAATGCCATGATGCACAAGGAGGTTGAAGTCTATGTGGATTATATGATTGTGAAATCAAAAGATCGGCCAGGACATCAAGTAGCCTTAAGAAAATTCTTCGAAAGGCTAAACAAATACAACATGAGGTTTAATCCATCCTAGTGCGCTTTTGGAGTCACCTCAGGAAAACTCTTGGGATATATCATAGGCTCTAGAGGAATAAAAATAGATCCAACCAAGATCAAAGCAATTATGTCAATGCCGCCGTCCAAAACCGAGAAACAAATTCGAGTATTTATTGGCCGGTTGCAATACATAAGTAGGTTCATATCCAAGCTAACAACAATATGTGAACCAATATTCAAGAAACTCAAAAAGAATGTACCAGTAATATGGGACGATGAGTGTCAAAAATCCTTTGAAAAGATCAAAGCTTATCTCGCAAATCCTCCCATATTAGCACCAGCTCTTCCAGGGATACCTCTTAGGTTGTACTTTACAGTCACCAAAGAGACAATGGGGGCTATGCTCACACAAGAAGTAGAAGGAAAAGAAAACGCCATCTACTACCTAAGCAAGAAAATGCTCGAGTATGAAGTACGCTATACACAACTTGAGAAATTGTGCCTCGCATTAGTGTGGGACGTAACCAAGTTGAGACATTATATGCTCGTGCATACAGTCTTTGTAGTATCTCCAATGGATCCACTCAAGTACTTTTTTGAAAAATCTACACTTAATGGGCGCATATCAAGATGGATAGTCAACCTAGCTGAATTTGATGTAAGGTTCATTCCTCAAAACGTTATTAAAGGATTCGTAGTCTCAAACTTCTTAGCGGATTTTCCAATAGAAGATTCGACGCCAATACATGACAACGAATTTCCAGATGAAGACTTGATGGTCACAAAAGATGATACTTGGACATTATACATCAACGGGGCCTCAAAGAAAAATGGATGTGGCATTAGAGTGTTATTAGTATCACCTAAAGAAGAACATGTTCCAATCTCCATTAAGTTAGATTTTGACGTTACCAACAACGCTGTAGAATCGAAGCATGTGTGGTAGGCCTTGAAATAGCTTTTACATTGGGAGTAAAGAAACTTCGAACATTCGGATATTCTTCTTTGATCATCAATAATTCTCTAAAATATGGAAAGTAAGGAGTGAAACCCCATACCAAAATTATCTAGAAACTCTCACCAACCAATTGGAAAAGGTAGAATACACATATTTACCTAGAGAGGAAAACCAATTTGTTGATGCCTTGGCAAGACTAGCCTCCATAGTTAGGATTCCTACAGAAATTGAGCAAATGCCTTTAACCATAAAGAAAAGGCATAAGCTGGCCTACATTCAAGTCATAGAAGACGATGAAGTGGTCCAAGATGATGAAGAAGAAAAGGAATAAGAAGAAGAAGAAGAAGAAGAAGAACCATGGTATACAGATATACTCAACTATGTCACCAAAGGAGAATATCCTCCTCATGCTGACAAAAGGGCAAAATGAGCATTAAGACTCTTGGCTTCCCAATATGTACTCATAGACAACGAGTTACACAAAAGGGTACCTAAGGGTCGAGCTCTCTTATGTGTAGGCAAAAAGGAAGCCCAAAGAGCTATGAGGATAGTCCACGAAGGCGTCTGTGAAACTCATGTGAATGGAAAAATGCTAGACCAAAAGATAATACGAGAAGGGTATTATAGGACTACCATGAATAGGGACCGTCATCAATACGTAAAAATATGCCCTAAATGCCAAATATACGCTAACTTGCAACATGTTCCCCCATCTATACTCTACACATATACATCACCATGGCCATTTTAAACATGGGGAATTGATATCATCGGAAAAATTACCCCTCCTGGGATAGGAGGTCACGAATACATTCTAGTAGCAATCGATTACTTCACGAAGTGGGTTAAAGCACAGTCATATGCTAAAATTACCGCAAAACATGTAACACTCTTTATCGAAAGGAACATTATTTGTCGATATGGAGTCCCACATGAGATGATAAATGACAATGGAACTTACTTTCAAGAAGAATGTGAAGAATTGCTACAAAAGTATGGTATTCAACACCATCATTCTTCTCCTTATGGACCTCAAGCAAATGGAGCAGTTGAGGCAACTAACAAGAATTTAAAGACTATTATCGAGAAAATGACAGAAAATTACAAGGATTGGCCTAACAAACTCCATTTTTCACTTTAGGTTATTGCACGTCAATTCGTACATCAAAAGGAAATATTTGATTCTCCTTAGTTTATGGAATGGATGCCGTACAGCCTGTAGAGCTAGAGATACCTTCTCTATGCATTTCATTGGAAAGTAAACTAGATGAAGTCAAATGGACTAGGGCAAGATATGAAGATCTAATTCTACTCGATGAAAAGTGACTAGAAGCTCTACATCATACTCAATGCTATCAAACCCGTATGGCTAGACACTTTAATAAGAAGGTCAAGACAAGAAACATCAAAGTATGAGACTTGGTGTTAAAAGCGCTAAGGAAAAATGTTTTGAATCCAAGAGGCAAATTTAGGCCTAATTAGTCCGGACCATATATCGTCAAAACCATCTTGTCAGGAAGTGCAGCAAAATTAACTAATATAGATGGTAATGAGTTCTCAAACATGACGAACCTTGACCAACTTAAAAAGTACTACCCATAATTACTTGAGTAGGATACTAAAGTGTGCTACGTTTGGCCTGATTCCTTAGGAAAGGATACGTAGGCAACCCTTTATGGGGTGTGGCCACTTTAATTTTCACAAATATTGCATCCCAGCATCAACAAAAATACGCCCAACATCAATGCAAAGTAAAAAGTCTGTCGCCAAACGATAGACTACAGCGATTGGCGACAAAGTGCAGTGCCTGGCGATGAAAGTAGCATCTGGCGACAGACTTAAAATCACGGCGCCAATTTTCAGCGAATATATGGGGAAATTTCGGTGTTGCTCTTTTCTAATTCTTGTCAGTTTCTTCCATAAAAGGCCTAGCTCTCCAAAAAGTGTCAACCCTCTCTACTTCTTGAGAAACAGGGAATTCATAGGGATGACAAAGATCTCACGAAGGAATCGTTTGAATAATACTGTACTGCCTTTTTACCCTGCAGGGATAATAAAAAGTCATCTAGGTTAAGCTTGGAAGACGGCAAAACGGTTCTTGTTGACACCAACCATCTTCTCAATTTTACATCATGGGATGACCCATTTGATAGCAATATTACGAGAGGCGAATATTTTTGCTCCACTCATGGCGACCCATCTTTATAGAGAAACGCTTCTTTCGCCTCACAAAGAAGTTTGAAGTGTATTTTGCAATTTTTATCAGGAGGACTAATTAATTCTAACCTCTCCATTAGCCACATAAGCAACAATTCAATGCAAATAATTAATATTACTATACAAAAATATATGTTATTGATTTTTGTAATTAAAAATATTATTTTTCAACCTGTAATAACATTGGAGAGCCTCAAAAAGGTGCTTTTGGATTTTTCTTTAATTCATTTAGACTAAGCATAGTCTCTTTAACAATTAATGGCATTGGATTCCTTCCAGATTTAATTTGTTCCAAGACAGATATTATAATTGCTTGACCCTCATTATTTCTACCTCTAGTGAGAAGATAATGGTTAAGCATGCAAAATAGAAAAGCCCTTCTTCTATAAACATGAAAAGACTAAGAATATTGTCTATCAAAGTAGTGGCGTGCAAATTCTTTTAGATTAACTACGCTACCATCTACAATATTTGTTAGATCTCTGTCTTTTAGATTAAAGAAGCGCTCAAAATCTTTATAATAATACTCACTAACATTAGGAATTACCACAAGATCTAATAAAGGAAAGCCTAGAACGGCACCAAATTCTTCCGATAATGGGCTAATTTCATCATAGTCTAGTCTAAAGCAATGTGTGGCTGGATCCCAATATTTTGAGGCGGTATGAATAAAATCTATGTCAATATCTACCCCCTTAATACTATAAACACCTCCCAAATGGAAAAAGTCAAGTTCTTTTCTCTCCTTAGCGGTCAAAGACCGACACCACTCACGAGTAAAATCACTAAAACTCTTAGTGACTAAAGGCATGATTACTTGTTGAGAGACTAAGGTTATAATTAATGATTAATCTATTGAATTATACAGAAGTCGGCAGATTAGGGGGTTATTTATGCACAAAACTAGTACAGTTCGACTCCTAAAAGGATTCAGAGAAAAAAATTACAGCGCCTGGCGACGAAATGCAGCGCCCAGCGACGAAGAGGCGGTGCAACGCCTGCTCAACGCACTATGCAAACCGCGTTATTCTGACTACGATTCGATTTTTTACATTGACTTTACAATTACGCCCCTTGTTCAATCACCCTATACATAAAATTTAATATATTTTTCCTGTTTTTTTCTTGGATTTAATCGAGTTTAATTAAATTTAGGCTTATTTTAGTCCAAACTAAACTATTTTTAATTCTTTTTTGGGGGGAGAAAGTCGAATACCCTTCATCAATAATCAAAATGGCGGAAATTTTGTGCGCGAAATTTAATCACAAATTTTGACACACGCATATGCACATAAAATGAAAAAAAATGCAAAGATAATGCAGAGACAATATATAATAGTTTGTATATACAATAAGTCTAAAAGGTAAATCATATAATACAAACTGGCAAAGTCCAACAAAGTCAAAATAAATAAAACGCACAGGTACAACTCTGGTGCCGGAGGGCGCATATGAGGAGGAATGTTCATCATATCAAGGAACATTGCAGACCGAGGAGTATGCTCCTCACCAGCTCCAGACTCGCTAGTAGGCGGGAACCTCAAATCAAACCCAGTCCACTTAGGCTCACCCTGATACTGAATCGACAAAGACTCAGGCTGCTGTTGCTGCTGCGACGACGAGCCAAACTCAAACATCCCACCACACATCGAAGGAGCCGATGTCGCGCCTCCTTGGCCCATTGGCCCAGTCTGTGCGCCCTCAGATGAAGAACCCGAACCCTCCAATGTCTCGGTACGAGTGGCATTTGATCAGCCACCCCAGCTTGCTTGAGGTGACTCCAAAAGTACACTTGGATGGATTCAACCTCATGTTGTATTTTCTTAGCCTTTCAAAAAAAATTTCTCAAGGCTATTTGATGTCCTGGGCGATCTTTTAATTTCACAATCATGTCGTCCACATATACCTCAACTTCTTTGTGCATCATGTCATGGAGTAAGGCAGTCACTGCTCTTTGGTAAGTAGCACTCGCGTTTTTCAACCCGAATGGCATTACTGTGTAACAGTAAGTACCCCATTGTGTTATAAATGTTGTTTTCTCCATGTCTTCTTCTTCCATGAGAATTTGATTATACCCCGTGTATCCGTCCATAAACGAGAGAAGTGCATGATTTGCTGTATTATCTACCAAAATATCGATGTGTGGTAAAGGGAAGTCGTCCTTTGGACTTGCCTTATTTAAGTCTCGATAATCGACACACATTCTGACCCTTCCATCTTTCTTTGGAACTGGGACGATGTTGGCTACCCATTTGGGGTATTTGGATAACCTGATAAAACCCGCAGTTATTTTTTTTTTTTAACTTCTTCTTTTATTTTATTAATAGTTACGTCGGGTTTCATTCGACGCAACTTTTGTTGTACGGGTTTCATTCCTGGAATTAGTGGTATAGTGTATTAAGCTATATTTCTAGTAATACCTGGTATATCTTCATATGACAAAGCAAATACATCGATAAATTCTTTAAGTAGATTAATTAAATTGGTTCTTTCTTTTTCATTAAGTGTTAATGTGATTTTAACTTCCCTTTTAATGGTTGAATCGTTTGAGATATCAACCGTCTTAGTTTCCTCAATTATCGGTGTTTTCTTTATAAGTGTTTTCATTGCTTTAATAATTTCTGTGTCATTTTCATTGTTAGTTAAGAATTGCTCGTCATCTTGAGTTAATGAAAAACACGAGGAGTAAGCAGAAGAAGACATATTATTAAACTCTGAAATCATTACATCAAAAAAGGAAATATCCTTAGGGACTTGATTACTAACTATCCTAGGAGTAGAAATAGAAGAAGGAGGGGTGCTACAACTAAAGATTTGAATGACTCTACAGGAAAGGACTCTGACTCAGACGACTCCTCAAACATCGGTCCTTGCCCTATCATTATAGAGATTTTTCTTCCGCTTGGAGTAGTAACCTTGACCGTCTTGCGCCACACTTGTACTGATCCTTCTACTAGAGTGATGAGCTTTGAAGGGTCAAAGTTCTCGCTTTGTTGGACTGTTTGGATGAGCGAGGAGTTATCCTCTATGTATCTCAGCTTATCTTTTTCTCGCCCAAATAGTAATCCCGTGACATTAAAGTCAAAGCATGGGGGTTCTTTCTCCTTGTGAATAGGAGTTGGGATTTCATCTAGAAAGTAGCAATCTAAGAAGATTTTAAATCTCGGTTTCCTTATTCCATTTACAACAAATGGTTTGAGAAATTCATAGCATGTATAGTTCTTTCCTTCTCTTATGAACTTTCCATTGAGAGTAAGAGGATAATGATCCATTGGGATTGCTTTCTTTTGTATGAGAGTTTTCCTACGCACCTTAGACCATTCCTGGGTTTGCTTAAGATCTTCTGGAGTCAGTTTCAAACCAAGTCCAAAAGTATCTAACTTTAGGAGGCCAGGTAATTCCAGTTGTTTTGCTATCTCTTTCTTCTTTCCTACAGTCATTCTAGGAAAGTTCCCTTGTCTCTTTAGGATAGCATTTACTATCATATTTGAGTGGGGTTCATGACAAAGAGGGGTCCTTTCATCTTCCTTGATAAGGATAACTCTTCATTAAAGCCCCACAAGTCTTCGTCATCTTCATCGTGCTCCACATTGATGATCGGATTTTCCACAGCTTTAACCCTCATGGGCGAAACGTCGATTGTGATGAGGATTCCTCCAACTATGGCTTTTACCTGTTGGTGGAGAGATGAAGGGACGACCTTGAGGTCATGAAGCCAAGGGCGTCCCAACAATAAGTTGAATGAAGCTTTAATATCTACCACTTGGAAGGTAGTAGCGTGTTCTATTGCTCCCGTTGTAACATTCATAGTAATCTTACCAAGAGCTTGACGACAAGTATTGTCATAAGCTCTTATTCCTTGTGTTAACGGAGTTAAGTCTTCATCCCTTATGTCAAACATCCTCGCAGTTCTGAGTGGACTTTCATTAATTGCCGATCCATTGTCTATATAAGTCACTAGGACGTTCATTCTCTTGCAAACTACTGTGAGGTTTAGTGCCTTATAATTCTTGTCACCTTCAGGAGGAAAATCTTTATCAAAAAAAGGTGATCACGTTGGTAGGACTAGGGAGATCATTCGTAAGGAAGTTAGCCAACCCCTAAGGAGTGGTGTCGGAATCTATCCCTATCTTATCCAAGGCATTCATTACTGCCAACCTATGCTCTCGAGACGTAGCTAGAATTTTCCATACATTCATCTCGACCTAGGTCTTTTTGAATATTTTGACAATGTCATAATCTTCTATGATAGGTATGGGAACTTGCTGCACATTTGGAATAGGTTGTGTAGAGACGGGAGGTTGCGTTCTCCCTGATCTTGTGAGGACGTCTATAGGTGAATCCTCTTCATCCCAAAATTCACCTACTGAATATGACACTTAAAGTGGAGGTTTTTCCATTTCTTTTAGGTAGACGTCTTCTTCATCGCTGTCCTAAACCCCATTGATGCTTATGTCTTCTTCTTATGGGATTTAAACTAGCTTCTTATCATCAATCATCTTCTGAATTAAATCTTTAAATTTAAAACAGTTTTCAATAGTGTGTCCCCCTGATTGATGGTATTGACAATAGAACTTGTCTTTCCTCTTTAAAGATTCAAATTGTCTCGGTTCGAGAGGTTTGACCTTACCATTCTCGGAGAGAATTTGGAACATTTTAGCATATGTAGTCCCAATTGGAGTATAGAGTTTATTACTCTTCTTGGGTCTGTCAATTACTTGTAAAGGGAATGTTTTATTCTTTGTGGGTAGAATTTTATCATACTTTCTTTGAAGTTCCTCCGCTTGTTTCTTTGCAAATTCAACAGCCTCATGTAGTAAGTCTATTCCCTCCCACATGAACCATATAAGCATTCGCACGTCTTCCTTGCTTGCTGGTTCTTGAAAGTCATCCATGGCATCAAAAAAGATCTCCTCCTCTTCTTCGATAGTGTGAATTTCTTCAATGGGTTTAATGAGAGATGAGGGATCAACCTCATTTTCCTCATCGGAGATGGCCAAGGAAAGCGAGAGGTGCGTTGTCGATGCTTGGCTTCTTACTGGCAGGGGGCAATGGTAGTTTGTTGTTATCAATTAAATCTTGTATAGTTTCTTTAAGCTTCCAACAATTTTCTGTGAGATGGCCCCTACCTTTGTTATATTTGCAGTGTGCATTGGGATTCCAATTAGTTGTCCTCTTTTCAACTGGTTGGTCCCCAAATGGTCCAATAGGAATTATAAGACCTTTTCCAATGTCAGTCGGTCGAATGCGGTGTCATAACTCATACCAATAGGAGTAAAGTTCCTCCTAAATGGTTTCTTTTGTCCTTAGTTGTTCATAGCAAGGACTTCAATCAAATTAAAGGTGCTAACATTGTTTGAGTGGGTGGTTTTGGAAGAAGAAGGATTTTCGTTCTTCTTGCCTTTCAAGCCACTGTTAGAGTTATTATTAGCATCTTTTAGCTTAGCAGGGTCGTCTTCAATGTTAATTCCAATGTCATAGACGGCCTTGAAGGTGTGTAGATTGTTTTGATATTTCAGATGCTTGGAGTACTTTTCTTGAAGGTTCTTGATGAACAACCTCAAACATTCTTTCTCGCTTAGTACTTCAATCATCCTAGCAGAGGTTTCTCTCCATTTATTAAAGAAAGAGGTAAAACCTTCATTCTCTTTTTGTTTAAGTATTTCAAGTTCCCTATAATCAGTTTAAACTTTAATATTGCACTTATACCTATCAATGAAAGTGTTTACTATTGACTCCCAAGTAGAGGTTTTATCTTTGTCAAGAAAGAAGAACTATTGTGGGCAAACGATTTCAAGAGATAAGGAAAATATAGAAGGAAATATTTTTTTATCAATACCAATAATCCTCATTATTGTTTTAGAAGCTCTTAAATGGAAATAATGGTTGTCAGTTGCCTTGAATTTTGGGATGTCGATGGCATTGAACTTCTGCGGAAGAAGCTCCTTGTCCACCAGACCCCTTGTGAACTAATGCCCTGAAACTTGCAGTCACTATATAGCTTACTCAAGCTTTCTTGCATGAGGTCCATTTGATGTTGCTTCACAGGATCATTAATTTGAATGGTTAAAGCCTTCAACACTTCAGTTATGTCAGTCAATTGATTCCTAACTTCGTTGACTTCTTCCTGAGTTGCCATTATATTCTTAGATTTCTTTTTTCGAGCGATTGGTTGGTCAAAAATTTGTACTTGAATGAAAAGGTTGTCTTTGATCAAACGCCCTTCCTTTTTTGACCACGCGCTGTGAATTAAACCATTTATTTTAATGACTTGACTTAAATTGACCTTGACTTTATGGGTTTATAAAGAAAAAGAAAAAAAAAATAGGGTGTATATTTTTGGGAATCAAGTATAGGGTTCAAACAAGTGGTTTAATTGGAGGATTAGTATCCTACTTACCCCCCTAAAAAAACTGACGGAAGATACGCGCATACAAGACTCTCTTTACATGGTCAAAGTGTACATATATATTAGTGTGTGCTTTATATGTGAGTGCAAGTGAAGTGCTTTGACTCTTATGTTAGACCATGGGACTTAGTGTCTAGACTCAATTAAGGACTTAACAAAGGTACTGTTGTTAACAAAATAATCGAATTGATTAGCAAATGTTTTATTAGACTCATAGTGATGACTCGAGCAAAATACCAAACTGTCGCCAAAGCAACAGGATTGTCGCCGCACTTTGCTGTGCAGCGCCAGACGATAGAGTTGTCTCCAGGCGTTGCACATAAAAGTGTTGCACTGCAGTCCAAATCGTGGCGCCATTGCTGGAACGTTGATCTGGGACTGCTTTTAGTATTTTAACTCTACGGGACATGCCTAATGTCGTACTAAGTCAATTCCGATTAAATTTCTAGATTTTAATTACTCGAATTAATTAATTTATTAGGCAAAGTCCTTTTAGTCATTAATCTGTTTATTTAGGCTTAATCACAAGTCAAACAAACGGTTAGGAAAAACACATAGAGTATGCACAACAAATAATGCACAATTAGTCAAGTAGGCACAATATGATGCAATGAGTTTGCAACCTAACCATGGCTCTAGTTCTCTAATGTTCGGGATATGGGTTAGTCAAAGAGGGTCCATGTTTAATTATCCGGATGCACCGTGCGGAAGCCTTACCTTTTGAAGGGTTGGCGCGAGTGGATGGGACATCGCGAGTTAAAAACTTGCTTCCATGATTTGGTGAATTCAACATTCTCGAATGTACCCTTTGTTACAAAGAGCGTTCAATTAGGTAGATGGAGCATGAATTCCCAAAGGGTTATGTCCATATGTAGAACACATATGGGTTTTATAAAAGTGAGAAAAACTCAATCAGGAAGTAGGATCGAGCAAATAGTGCTAAAAACTAGTCAAAATTAGAACGCATATTTCTGGCTAGGTATTGGAAGAACTTAGTGCTAGAGAACAGAGGTCGTCGCCCCTATTTGGTTATGTCGCCTGGCGATAGAGTCAAATACTTGGCGACAGACTCTATTTTCTGACGCCAGTTCCTACATGCCTCAGCAGCTTTCTGTGCTCGATAAAATTTTCCAATTTCGCGCGACATTATTTCGATCCTAGTTGTGAAAGATATTCCTCAAATTTCCTACACGTAAAAATCCTATGTTTTTAACTCATTATGAATGGTCTTTACAATGAGATCTTTTTTATCCACATGACAATAATGTTAATCAAAATTACGCACATGAAATACTTAGAACTTTTCGAGTCTCATCCACTCATTCTCATTCTAAATCATTGACAAAATAAATTTAAGGAATTAAAATAGAAATCCTCCCCAGTGGAGTTGCCAAAAACTATAGGGAATATTTCAAGCATTACCCCAAACTTGAACCCCACTGTGATCATAGACTATAGTACGGTGGCGTCCAAAAGGAAGGAAGCCAGAGCAAAAGAGTCGCCAACAAGTTTTAGGAACTTGTAAACCATTCACGAGGTGAAGGTTACACCCCTTAACGATCCAGGAGCTCGTTATCTCCTATAGGTCTGGAACCATGACTGGTAGTTCGGGGATGAAGGTACAAATCCAACCTAAAAGAGATTGAACCCGCCCTAATAATATGCCTCTATTTTATTCTTCTCATATTCATGTGCGCTTTCTGACTAACATGTAATCAATAGGTTTGCCCTAAACCATTTTAATCTATGTTGGTTGAATATTAATGCACAAACAAAACTATTATTGGTGATCACTCGAATTATAATCAAATTAACCCTAAACAAGATTATTAATTATCTTATTAAGCGTGATTACAATTACAAATTCCCTTTAAACATGCATAAAAGGTATGATCAAGCAATAACAATAAATATAATCAAGAAACATAATAATCATAATCTAATAATTATATTCATAATCATAATAAAATAATCATGTGAGAGTGAGGGATAGCTCAAGTGGTCAGAGCTTTCCTCCCAATTCTAAGAGGTTCTAGGATCGATTCTCACCCCCACACTTGTGGCTCTCTAAACACCAAAAAATAATAAAATAATCATGTTAAAGCATAATAATAGCAAGATCCTAGGCATTATACTAACAAGATTAATAACAAACCCTAGCATGTCACTAAGCAATAAAAATCAAAGCTTTAACCCTAACATGATACTAACATGAATATAAGGAAGAGAATAGGAAGCATCGTAGGAATCACAATTGTCATTTTTGATATTAGAAATTATAGTTGTTACCCTAATCATGATACTAGAAAGAACAAAACACCCTAACAGGATACTAGGAATCATAATAACAACCTAGGCATGATTTCTATATCATAATATCAATAAATCAATTAAAGTACTTACTTGGATGCCTCGTACCTCTTTCAAATAACAAAATACACGCGTTAGTAACTTCAAGGAAAATATAAATCCAACAAATTAAATAATTGAAATAGAGATTTGCGACCAAACCCTCAGAAATTAAAACCTTTCACGTCTAGGGCGAAGGCAACTTCGAACTTGGCTAGGTGTGTTTAGATCTTGTGAACGCGTATTTTTTTGTGCAAAAGGCTAGTTTAGAAAAGAGAGAGAGAGAGAGAAATTAAGAGATTCTTGATGAGAATAGGTGAGAGAGAATTAGAGAACATAAGAATTGATGATTGAAAACGGAGGTTTTGGAGGCTATTTATAGATAAAATCAGAGGGAAATGATAAAAACCGAATCAGGGTTTCGAAAAGAATAAAACACGACCGCATCGCCAAACATGCGCCTGTCGCCAAAACGAAAGACCTGTCGTATGGCATTAGAAATAAATTCCCACACATTTTATAATTTTGATGAAAGTTAACCGTACGAGATGGAAAAATTGTATTTTCCTTAAAAACACTTCTTTTATTCTGATAAAAATTCTTAAAAGTCAACTAAAGTCAATTTATCAACGCTAATTAAATTTTGATTCAAAAGAATCTTCTAGATTATTCCAGAAGACAATAATCAATCCTAATCACATTAGGAATGATAAATCAATAGTAGGCCCTCCTCTAGATCATTGGGCCGCACATAAAGATCAATCCGGGCCCAGTTTAGTAATTTGACCATAACTTCCTCATTATTCATCGGAATTGGGCTGATAATATATCGTTGGAAAGCTCTTTTCGAACCCGACCTAACTACACCATTATTGGACCCTTGTCATGGAACAAACTAAACTGTATTGGCTGTTTTTTTAAAATAGGTTTTCAAAAACAGAGAGAAAGAAAAGAAATAAAAACTAAACGCAACACTAGACTTTCCACACTTTCACTTCATTCGATTATGATTCGATGCGAAAGGTACTCATCACTGGGTTTGGTTTTGGGCAAACACAAATGGGTGTCTACACTAATGTTCGAGGGATATACTTTTAAGATAAGTTCCAAAACTAAACAAACTATATATGTCAAATCAAATGTAGCAAAGACTCCATATATGATATAGATAAGAAGAGTTCTTATAAAGTCTTTCTTCAAAGCAAGGAATAAAAGTTGTATTAAATCGTTTAATGCAGAGCACGGGGTACTACTACAAAAATAATACTTAGCACAAAATGTTTAATGCTCAAGTAGGTGCCCTTATGGAAATTGTTCCAAAAGGTAAAGTGGTAGTAGTATAAATCTCGAAAGAGCCAAGAAAAGCAACAAACAAACGTGGTTCAAACCATGATTGGTTCACCCTATGCTAAATATGCCTCCTCAAAAGGCAAGTGGGAGTATAAGAATCTCGAAAAGTTTGAGAGCCTTGAAAGAGTTCAAGAAAAGTGATTTCAAAAATCTTGAAGAAAATTGAGCATGTAACCATATGAGCATGTAATGGGAATAATAACCATGTGTCGAAGGTAGTACATTCCAAGTACACATCCTCTGTTGTCGTTTCTCATTAAAACTAAACAAAGTTGTTGTATAAGTTTCAATTGTTGCATAAAAACCCAAAATGATGACTAGCATATGTAAAACTTAGCCAAAGTAATACGATTTCATATTGAAAAAGAGTTCTTAAATATTTATTTTGGAACATGATGATTATGCAAGTTATAAATATGATTTGACAAGTAATAACTCCAAATGGTTTAAAAACCAGGAAATCAAAAATAGATTCCTAGTCTGTAAGCAAGTGTATGACACTTGATTAATTTGCCTAATTAGGTGAGACCCATTATCAGCAAAACAGACAAGAAAGAAAAATGTTTTCTAACTAAGCAAAGGCTTATTAAATGATTCAACTAATTCGTAGTATGACTATGACTACGATGAAACCTTTACAATAGTCATGTTGCAAAGATCTATTAAAGATATTTTAGTGATTTCTACCTTATGAGATTTGGTAGATGGATTTAAAAGCACTTTCTTGAAATGGTTCATGAAAGAAAATTTTTATATGATACGATCAGAATGATTTTGAAAATCCAAAAATCCTAAGGATGCATAAAAAAAATATTAAAAAATCCTTTAATGGATTGAAGTTATTATCATGGCGTTAATGTTCTTAATTTTGTGAGTTAATCAAATCGTTTGATGTTCTCATAAAATGACGAAAAGGTCTTGTGTATACAAGATGTTTAGTTGAAGATATAAAGTCTTCTTGGTCTAGTATATAGAGCCATTATTCATTGCTTTAAGAGTTAAGTGGTGGGTAATGCATTTTGTATGAAAACCTGGAAGAGGAAGATGAGTACAGTTGGGATTCAAGATCTATAGAGATAGGTTTTGAAGTATGTTTTATCTTGGTTAAGAAAATTATATTGATAAGATTCTTAAAGTTCAACATTATATTGAAAGGAGTTTCAATCCCATATAACATGACACATTGATTAAAGATTCAATGCCTTGAGAAAGGTTGACAAAATTAATGTTTTGAGTGATGCTCCTTATACAATTTGCAAAGGATGCATCATACATATCATGGAATATACTCATTTATTTGATTCACGTGTTTTAAATACAAGTGATAATATATAGATTTCCAATCGAAATCCAATGTAACGTTGGAATACAAATTAGAAATTCCTAATTAAGTTCCTTGCGAAAGGACGAAGAAGAATTCTTAGTGTATGGATATGAATATTATTATAAAATTTAGAAGTTGCAAAATTCATGTTTATGATAATGTCTCATGAACTCTACTTACTAAACCCCTTCCATAATCAAGGTATGAGAGTCATATTAAGGTTCTTGGATTGAAGCAAGTTTTGTAATTTAAGTTGTATGTGTTTTGAGCAAGCATATTGCATAAGTAATACATCAACTTGCAGAATTATGTTTATCAATTGAAACAAAGTTTCAATCTTATTTAATTATGGTTATATGATATTAAATAAAATGTCCAAAATAATTATGGATTGATGGGCTCATCAGGTTAATGACCTATGAAACCCCACAGGTGAACAAAATTCATATATTATTTAAGTTCCTAGTTCGGAATCATTAAAGTGGACATAAATAATTTCTTTAAATGAACTAGCATGTAAGATTGATTGGACAGCGCAGTTTCATGGGCTATATGAGCGTAGCGAAGCTTGGTCAATCACATGGATATACATGAATGATGCATGATCGAACTATAGACCTTCTTTGAAGCTCAAGTATAGAGCTTCTGGATGTATTAGTGGATTCCTTTGACATGAGTGGAACATTGATTTCATTCAATGATTGATGTAACTGTGTACATTCAAACGTCTACCTGACACTGGAGATTATAAAGGGTGTTTCCTGGTTACCTCATGATTTGAGTGGGAGCCTTGGTTGCCACAAGATTGGATTGAGTCTACCTATTTAATTAGGAATGTGTCTTGGCCTCTTAAGGAGAGAGAATTTAGATAATGCATGAACGTGCTCAAATGGATTACTTAGTAATCATTTGTTTTGTAATTCTAACTCAGTTTCTCAAGAAAAGATTTGTAGATTAATATGATCACAACATGAGATGCAATCATATTATCAAATCGACACACATTGACTTAAGGAATTTGAATATTGTGCACTTGTCTCAGACAAGTGGGAGATTGAAGGAGTTCTGTCTTCGATAAGTGCAATTAATAGATATATCAAGATCACAATTATGGAGATAATAAGTTCGTTCTTTTGGGTTGTCATTATCTGTTGCTAGACTATGATCAATGATCTTTGAGCTAGTCAAATAGTCCAAAGCCCACTAGAATGGATCCTATGAGGTCACACACAAAGGTATTGGGTTAAGCAAGTTAGAGGACCATTTATGGGCCTCATGAACAAGTAACTAATCATGAATAGGATTGGGCTAGCATAGTTAGATTAGAGTTAGGTTTTGGGATTTGTCATGGACTCTTATTTAGATATGAGAACTATAAATAAGGTCCATGATGAGTGGCATTTATGCCACTCTTTTATTCTTTTTCTCTAAGGATTCTCCCCTCATTTGCACTTGTTTGGCCCTTTTTCTAAGCATTTTTACTTAGTTTTGCTTCCTCTTTT